>JAPMOB010242855.1:0-107580 GCA_029875015.1 Lepomis gibbosus | reverse complement strand
TGCCAATAAGTAAAGTTTGCCCCAGGTGACAGTTTGAACAAACTCCCGTGAAGAGAGTTGCATGCTGGGCCACGCAGAAACAATGGACTAATTAAGGCGAGGCTCTTGACACAAGGTTCATTGCAAGTCCTTGGATCTCGGCTGGACGGTGGAATGAGCAGGGAGGGTGTTTTCTCTCCTGATTAAATTCAGATCAAGGGAGCTGACACAATCTGGCTTTGGTTCTAGCTTAATGAATGGCTCCAATTATTTTAGCTGCAGGTTCTATCTGCTTTGACTGCAGCATACACATGAACACACACACTTGCGTTGACTGTGGTACCTGTGTAACTCAATGGATACAGCATGGCACATCTCAAAGCCAAATCTCACTAAATGGAGCCACAGCTATAAACTGCCCAACAAAAGGCATGTACTTGTTTTTTCCCACACTGTATTAGCTCTACTTTGCTATACTGAAACAAAGTGCCTGTGTGCATTTCTAAAATGTCACATTCAGATTGCTAAATTGAGCAAATAAAGCCCTAGATTCAATCTATGGCAACCATATCAAGAAGAAAGATGGCTATGGAAAGTAAACAGGAGCATATGGTAACACTTTGGAGGGATTAAGCTTTCTTATGTGGTGTAGGTGTAAGCGAGGAGAGAGACAGAGTGTAGGAAAATCAAATTAACCAGGATCTGAATTCAAAGAGGGGGGAAACATTAATACACAGTTTTACCAATGAAGTCTTCCAGCATAATTTGTGAGACAATTTTAATATCAAATGCATACTGACAGTCACAAAAATGAATGTACCGTAACTCTGCATAATATTCTATAAATTGAGTGAAACAGGAGGCAGAGCTTACATAACTCAACCAGGCAGTTTGGCACTGGGCAATGATGTGGTCGGGTAGGAAGTAGCAGGCATACTTTGAATATACCCAAACACACACACACACACACACACACACACACTCAAAATATACCTCATTATGTTACTGCAGCTAGGTGCTAGGTGTTTGCATTAAATCTAAGGTGATGAATTTTGCCTAAAAAATAAAATAGAGAGTTCAAAATTTGGCACACAGTAGGTAGTCTCACCAACAGGGATGCATTTTATCCAAATACTCTTAAAACGTTGGGTACGTTTCAGAGCTAAAGGAAGACTGAGAACAAGAAGACACGGATGCATGGAATCTACCTATTCACTTTATACTTGTTTTGTAACATCAAGATCAATTGTTTAAATTTCTTATGGGGAATTTTGCTGAGCACACTGTTGAAAAGACCCCAAAAGAAAGAAGGCTGCTTTCAAATGACTGCACAAGGGCTTGTCTTTGTTTTTGGATTTCTTTCAACATGAAGACCTTTATAGATGAGGGCAGTGTGAATCATACTTCCCCGCTTGAAACAAGCTATGAAACAGGTTTGGTCAGCATTTAGTGAAGTGAAAGCATGTGTAACCATCATGGTTTCAGGTCAGTCAACTTTGAATGAAAGAAGTTGTGTTTCAATGCTCAATGTATTCATTCAGGAGAAAAGGAAAAAAAATGGCTCCTTGTTCAATATCTTTAAAATTCAATCTGTAAGGGTGTGTCTAACGTTTGACGTGAAGTCTCTAATATCTCTCGCACAAAATCTAATTTAAACTGTAAAGAAATTGTGTATTGTCCAACAAAGACAATTGCACCTGTCATAGATGTGATGTTACCACTGCGATGCTCAGAACAGAGTGAAAGGACAATAAAATGTAAAACACCATATATACAAGAAATCACAAAACATTGCAGCAAACAAGAGTCAGTTTTAGGCAACTGAAATTGTTTGGTTAAAAGTGAAATGTTAATATTTAAAATATTTTATAGATTTAATTATTCATTTATAGTTTTTAAAACTTTGCTTTATCAAATAAATTGGTTGGTCAGGTGCAAAGCTTAAAACTCTTGGGGAATTTGAAATCTCGACGTGTATTATTATCTAGTGTTCTGGAACACTCCTCAAACAACCCTCTCATTTCCCATGCCACAGATAATTGTTGATTGGCTTTGTTGGCTTGCACCTGTAAGGTTCAAATATTTCATTTAACTTAATGATAGTGCATATAACCAAAAGTTGCAATTACTGTACAAATATGTCACATGCTGGTATTGAAGAAGATAACTTAATCGTTGATTGAAGGCTTTAACCTTCAGTTAGAATTTCTGCAGTAGCCTACTGTACAAGATTGCAGCTGTGCTAAAAGAGTTTGAAGTAGGTCTTCAGCAGTTCAAAAATATCACCTTTTTGAAATTGCTTACCTGTAAGCTAAAAAAATAGCTTCTATGATTAAATGGGGCTGATTGTAGCTGCTAAAATTTCTGTGCATCACACTGTGGCTCAAGAGGTAAAGCAGGTTGCCTGTTAATCGGAAGGTTGGTGGTTCAATCCCCGGCTCCTCCAGGCTGCATGTCAAAGTGTCCTTGGGCAAGATACTGAACCCCGAATTGTCCCTGGTGGCTGTTCCACCAGTGTGTGAAGGTTAGTTTCTGTTTGAGCACTTGTTGAATGCCAATGATGTACTGTAAAAGCACTTTAAGTGGTTGAAAAAACTAGAAAGGTGCTATACGGAGCATTTACACTTGTCTTATCAGCTTAAATCACAAAGTAAGGCTGGGGATAGATGAGCATCCCCTGACCCTCTATTGAAACCCATTTGATTAGTCCCTCTTTGCTAAAATGAAATTCTGGTGTTAACTATGTTAACAGGTGTGAAAGCTTCTCTACAAAATCCAACTTGGCCTCTATAAAAAAAATAGGGCTTTCCCACACAGAAAGCTGGACTCCCAAACATTTTGTGTCATTTTGGTATCCTTTACATAAAGCATCAGAGGCTGGCTGAGTTGCTAAATAATATTTCTGAAATGCAAATACAATTTGGAGATTATAACACAATTAACCTGGCCTTATACCCACTTTTTTATTAAACAGACATATTCCTCTGCAGCACTATTACTAATCAAATGAACTGTATCTGTCTCCAGTCATTACAGTATGTGAGGAAACTTTCATCTAAATTATAGTGAGTGTCATATGGCCACTGTGAAGACCGTAATGTGGCTGTTAAATGAGAATTGTTATGATTAATTTGTTGTCTTTCACTATGAAACAATAGTTATTATTTTCTGTGACCATCCTCAACTCCAAACAGACTCACATCCAGTCGATCCTCTAAAAACTCCATCTATCATTCTTGTTTACTGACAGTTCATTTTGGGGTTTTAAAATCGTCTGTTCCAACTTGGCGGTGACAGCTTTACGGCTTGTCAAAGACTGGGAAACAAACACATGCTGTCATCTGTCTGCCTGTCTCTCTGTCTGTCTGCCTTCCTGGACCGAGGTTCCTCACAAGTGACAGGTTTCAGCAATCTGCCTCGTCTGCTGATTTGGTTCGGGCTGTTTTGTGTGTGACAGAATGTGCAAGCACTGTGCGTTTGTGTGTTCAAGTACTGTATGTATGTGACAATTTGTGTGTATGTTATGTGGAATATGTGTGTGAGCATATGTCCAGCAGATTGAGTTTTAGTTAAACATTTTCAGATGCACGGCTCTATCTGGCATCAGAAATAAGAACGTGGCTTTTGTAGCCAGAAATAATACAACTTAGCTAACAAAAAAACTTGAGTGGCGGAGAAGAAACATAAAGTAATGGGCAGAAAGGGAGGCGTCACCACCAATAATTACTGTAAATCATACAGTAAGTCCCCCTAAGTTGGGTCTATCAAATGTTCATGACAAATGCAACTCTCCTCAACCATACGTGAGAAACAGTCATCTGAGACAGACTCTGCAGTCTGTGGTTCACACGTCACATTCGTTCACACTTTTGACAGACAATTGACACAGCTGCACAGCAAACAAGTCAGTTAATTGTGGAAAAGTTTTCACTCAGCTAGTCGGCCGTCTCACTTGCTGAGGCCAGCCGACAGTCATGATGCATTTTAAGCAGCTAATGTTAGCTGTTAGTCATACAGCAAACATCCATTTCAGGGTGCGAGCAAGCAAATGTTTTTGTTGTTGTTCATTTGTTACAGAACTGACAGTTAACTCACTGCTGCTAGGTAAAAACTTGGTGAGGACAATTGTAGTGGCTTAAGGAGTTATTATCAGCCAATGATTTAATGAAAATCACATCCTTGATGTAGACATTGGCAAAAAAGATGGAAAAAATACAATAAACTGAACTGCTATGGTGGTTATATTTGCTTCTCCTTACATTGATTTTACCCGTTATATCAGTCTGTCCTGGTTGCAGAAGAGCTACAACGGAATGATCCATATTTTGTCATCCTGCGTGATGAATTGAAGCACTTCTTAAAACAGGCCAAGTTATACTGATGGAAATATATTTTTAATGTATTTTCACTCATCTAAGCGTTAATTAATAATAAATTAACAATCAATTTCCAACTTTAATTTAATCTAACAATCTCTACTGTCCAGTAAGCAACTTTTCCACAACAACAATTCAACTGTATTACACAGTGGAATCTGGTCATGCACATGCTGATGATAAAACAGTTAAAAGAGCTTTGATATAGACATCTGCTAAAGTAGTCAGATAGCCAGAAAATCTGGGGTTCTGTGAGTCTGTTTGCTAAGGTTTGACGCAACCTGTGAGATTATATTTTGCCTTCAGAGCAAATTGTCTGTTTGTGAGGGTGTGTATGTGTCCATGGGTGTTGAGAGAGAGTCATCCATAGGAGGTGAAGATGCTGAATAATGATCGCAGCTCAGAGATGACAACCACTGCAGAGAAGGGGATATGTGACCTTTCTGACTTTCCTGTATCAAAAATGTTTAGGAGAAGAACAGCTGTCTCCTCCGATCTGACTCTCCAACATGAATAGCAAACATTATGGTTCCCCAGTGTCACCAGATAGCTTTGTTGGGAGTGGTGTGTAGCTGGGCGGTGGCAGCTTGGCAGCGTGTACATGTGTGTGTATTCCTTTGTCATTTTGAGTTTTCTTGTTTTCCTTCTTTCCCAGACAAAACAAGTGAAAGGCTGTTTTCATTGCCACATATTCTTTGCATTATGGGTAAGACGATACGCACTGCAAACTCTTCAAAACCAGAAGGTGCTGCATGGGCGCTGTCATCCGAAACTAAATGAAACATTTAGCCAAGGGACATATACTCTTATAAAGCAGCAAAAAAATATGGTGTATGAAATGCCGAAAGGGAATGGCGGGAGGGGAAAAAAGCACTCAAACATTTTATATAGTAAATGGTGCCATCTTCTATGGCCAACAACTCAATCAGCAATCTGTCAGGACATTTAGAAAATGGGATTCTCCTTCAGTGATGACTGCAGGCATTCACTTCCTTACTGATGGAATGATATTAACCAATCCTCTGCTTTTATTTACCTTTGCACTCAATCTAAAATTTAATATTACAGCATGTATTTCCACATCTGTCCTGGCTAGTTTTTATCAGAGGTCAAAATGTTTCAAAAACTGCAAAGTGCTATCATTAGAAGTCTATAATGGAAGAAACATTAAATTAAAAAAACATCTTGGCTCTGCTGTGTTTGTGTTACGGCCTCTGCAACTGAGGAGCCTATGGACTGTAAATGGGGTGCAGTGCACTGTGGGAGCTGCTGCCATACAGATAAATTACACTTGTCACTGCTGATCTACGTGGAATGGCCGGCCATTATCGGAATGATCTCAGGCCGCATACAAATGCACATTATATAAGCGGAGCACAGGTGGACAATCGGCATGAGATAGATATTTGATGGAGACAAGTAGTAGGTATTGTGGGCTACATGGTGAAAGACAGATGGCAACATGGACTGCAATAAAGTGCTTGTGAATACACACAATGCACACACACTCACTAACTGAGACACATGCGAGACACACCCATGTGCATCCACTCACACACACACTAAACACATGGAGTCCCAAAGCAGATAAAGCCATCAGTGGAATTAATATCTGTGTGCTGTAGTGCACTGGCCCAAAGCCCTTACCGTAAACACATCACTCACAGTGTAGCAAACTGGCCAAGGGATCAACCCAAGGGTTGGGAAGAAGGGGAAACGATTTAAGTGTATATGTGTGTTAGTAAGAAAGTGAGACAGTAAGCTTAGAGATACATGGTTATAGTAGATGTTTTTTTTTCCTTGGGTGCTTTTGTTTGACTGAAGACTGCTTACTTGAGTATAACACATAAATAATATACTAATATAGTAGAATAGAATGCAACTTTAAAGTGAGACCACACACCCTCTCTCCCATTTCGGTTAAAGAGCCTTTCCTGTAACCATGTTGGGATCTAATAGGGCCAGGCTTGGTTATCAGCTAAATATCAATGATATTTTAGACATATTAAAAACGTTATTCTAAAAATGATTAATCAAGATTAAAAGATACAGGGCACTACCCCTGAATCCTGGACAAATTACCAAGCATTAAAACAGTCTGTCTCTAAATTAGTAATATTAAAACACAACTATAGTAATAGACTGACAGTGAAGGGCGAATCTGTACACTGGCCATCAGAAATCAGAATAAGAAATCTGAACCACAACTGAATATATCCCACAAATGAAGCTTCAGGTGACAATAATACAGTTACACAACTTAGTCTCAACGTTGAAAAGGTAGGTTACCTCCTTCTACAGCAGATGCTAGCAAGGGATGGCAATGAGCGATTTATTCAGTGACGTCACAGCTGTGCTCCCGGAAGCACCGTGTACCTCTGCGATAGAAACCCTGGGTCTGGTTTCAACTGGAAAAGTCACACTCAGGTGTGAATTAACGGACAGAGGATTTTGGTGCTGTTGCTCTTTTTGTGCAGGCTGCTTTCAGGCTTTTTATTTCCCATGTAGGCTTCTCGATCTTTGTTCTCATACTGTCCGGTCCCAGCAAGTGCAACTGCTAGTTTTTGGAGAAATTCCAACAAGTGGGAAGTTTTTCATTGAGTCACCATTGATTAATCTTATAAGCCTCCTGCAGATGATGATGAAATGTTTAAATGGAAGGAGGCCATGGCAAGACAGGGGCAGTGGATTATGGGAAGAGAAGGAGGGACAGAGGATGCAGGCAGGACCAGAGAGAAACAGTTGGTGGACCGTGTGGGAAGTTAGAGCAGTCCGTGTCAATCACACAGGGCCGGGCTGTGGCTGAGTGGGAGGTGGTGATGGACCAGGGCAGGCTCCCGTTATCATGGAAAAAGGGCACAGAGGGGACAAGCTTAGACCGGCAGGCGATGAGTGAACCTCAGCTAGACTGAAATAGATAAATAAATTGGGTGAATTTTTAAGAGGAATAAAGAGAGCGCCAGAAAGGGAGAGGGGGCTTCACTGTTCGGCGTCCAAC
This sequence comes from Lepomis gibbosus, assembly GCA_029875015.1. Taxonomy (NCBI): domain Eukaryota; kingdom Metazoa; phylum Chordata; class Actinopteri; order Centrarchiformes; family Centrarchidae; genus Lepomis; species Lepomis gibbosus. The sequence goes on along the minus strand of JAPMOB010242855.1, from coordinate 100,227 downwards.
ATCAAACACAACCTGGGCTGAGGAGACCTATTGTGTGTAAGAAAGAAAAAGAGTGAGAATGAAAAAGAGGCTGTGAACATAAGACAGATTGTGGGTTTAGTGCAGAGAGCAAGGGAGATGGAGGATATCACAACCGTTTTAGGGGGATACACTGAGACAAGACAGGGGTGAAAGATAATTGAATAGGACAGGGACAGCCTTTGTTGTCTCGTTTTTCATGGCTGCTTTGTAAGCTTGATTACTCAATCTCTGAAACCAAAGGGAGTGCATTTACTAGGCCTTCTGTAGAGCTAAGTACACACAGGTCTGCCATATGTCTTAAAGTAATATAGAAAGCCAGGATCAAGGCACAATATAACTGAGATAGAAGACACATTTTACAGCTAATACATGGATCGAATCTAAGTCTTGCAGAAAAAAAAGATCAATGCAGGGCTGAACTGTAGCTCAATCTCATCCAACTTTTATTAGAAACAAGGAGCAAAGAAAATCAGGAAAGGCATTTCATCCCCTTTCACTGTTTAAGGCTTTACGCCATACTTTGAATCAGTAGTGAGATGCACCACCTGCAGTTTCTCTCTCTGGCAGCCATTTTGAAACAACAGGAGGAAAAGGTGAAGGATTTACTGTAGGAGATAGGAAGCTGTGTTAATGAGGGTGATGCATGTATCTCAACAACACACAAACCCAGACAGCTTCAGTGCCAACACAAAACAATGCTGAAATAAATAAACAATACTGATGAAGACATGTAGAGGAAGCTAGTAGGTTGACCTTGAGCTAAGCAGGATTTTCTGCTCTTGTAGTTTTGTTATACTTTTTTACACAGTAGAGTACTGCTATCAGTGAGTGCATCAAATCTGTCAGTCTATCATAATGTCGTACTGGAAAATGTGTACAATAAGATTGTATATATTTAAATATGTAGTAATACATTATTAATTAATTTTAACTGAAATAAAAATGTTCGTATTTTCATGTGTTACCTTATTTTGTTAATCTGTAACATTTCTATCACAAATGTTTGTGATTTCTATTTGACAGAGGTTCTTTTCATTATTCCTGTTTACTTCTATATGACTTTTATTTTCAAATGTACACATTTGCGGTACAGATCGAGCAGCTGGAATGAGTGTGCAAACACACGCACGCGTAGAACGGCTCGGGCAGGTGGCACAGATCAGGCACCTACACTTACATCCATCAGTTCTATAGCCTCCCAAATACTGACAAACATATCTTGTCTACCCCCCATATGCCCTTGTTGGAGCATTATCTTTTATTAAGGCTGTTTTGTGATTGTTGACTTGTAATTTTCTGCATCATCAGTTTACTACCAACTAAGCTAACCATTATACTAGATGTCTGAGGGGAGTTTGATGCCAACACAACATTCCAAGTGATTGCGCAGTTACTGAACCAGTTACTGACCACTTGGTTAGTTTACTGTTTTACAATTTCAAAAGAGTTTGTATTTCCTGTATTTTCACTCAGTTTTTTATCCACACATTGAAAATGTGTGTTAAAAAAGGTCAGTGTAAATGCACAACTGCCTCCAGTAAAAAACTGCAGACAGCTGTCTCAAACTTTTACTGGAAGTGTGTTTAGCTCACTGCCCTAGTGAGGGAGGAAGAGTGAGGACTAAAGTTAAATATTGTCTAATATTAAAGCATTTATGAGGAACAACACATGGGCATTACCTGAATGAAAAACAATCTAATATTAGCAGAATTTTGAGCTCTAATGCCAACCTTTAGTATATAGTTTTCAATATTGCTAAACATACCATTTCAGTATACCAAAAATATTATAAGGTTCAATAACCAGCCCTACTCCTACTTGTATAGATGTATTGTATGTGTATCATTGCATGCAGCAAACCCTTCAGTAAATCTGCCTTTATTTAGTATTGATGTTTCCTGTTGGCAAAGGTTGACTAATCCAAGTTGTGGGCATAAATGTATCTACATTATACTACCAGTGTTTTTCCCCGTTTCTAGCAGTCTGGGGTGTCACTTTTAGAAATCAACAAAGCAAAACTTAGATAAAATTAAAGCATCTGTACTTGCACCAACATATGGAGAAGTGTCATGTGTGGGCTGGCGACTGACTCAGAAATACACAGCAGATCTTGAGAAAACAAGAATTGCTGAGAGAGACAGGGAAGCAAGTTAATTATACACAGGAACCATTGTAAGAATGAAAAAAAGTAGAGTTTGATGGAGAATTGCCTTTGAATCAGCTCCTAGTGAAACCAAAAAACGTGGAAGCCCAGCATTTTCTTGTCAAACAATAAAAGATCTTCAATGTGCTAAAACATGACAAGTTTCTGGCGCTGGCCACCCACTTACTCGCCTCCTGAAAAATGTGTGAACTCCCTGACTCACAGAGAAAAAGCATGAGAAAATCTAAATCACAATCCATGCACACACACAACCTGCCAGTGCAACCAGAACAGTGTTGTGCAACACATACACGTGTCCAAAAACATTAAAAGTGACACATTTTTATGTCTTTCATATCTAATCTGGGAAATGTTCTACAGAGACAGGCTATCACTAAAACTTATCTGGCAGCATTTGGGTGAAAACTGATGATAGCAGGTCTGCGCAGTGTTCCAACTGCTGCCTCCTGACACTTATCTGTAAACACACAATCACACACACACACACACACACACCCAAACACACACTAAAGACTGTCTTAAACGCACCCAGAATGCTTAAAGTGACTTCCCATACATGCGCACAGTTAAGCAACAAAAACCTTCCCATTGAAATGCACACGTTTGAAGCTACCTGCACTTAACACGCATTCTCTCCATCCCTCTTTCTTTCTTTCTCTCTCTCTCTCTCTCTCTCTCTCTCTCTCACCCTGTCTCTCCCCCTTCTCGCCTCTCTTTCTTTTCCTGTCTCTCTCTCTTTCTCATGCTTCACATCCAGGACGTCCGGATGAGCCTCACTTAACTCTTCAATACAGAAATGTCCCCCTCTCCCTTCACTTCTTTTCATGTCTCTGTATGCCTACTGCAGTGGAGTGGGAGCTGACAGCCAATAAAAGAGCTGAATGTTTCTAGTTATCCAAAAATAAAAAAAAGGGGACAGATTCATTCTGTGTTGAGTGGTTTGTTTTTCCTCCTTTCTGTGTACTTTGCTCCAGATTTTGGCCTCTTTTAATGTGGTCTTAATAAGAGAGAGGGAATGATTTAATAGAATTCATTACCCCAAGCTGCTAGTCGCAGCTTGGCTGTCCAGCCAAAACATTTCCTGCGCAGCAGCGGGATGCTGAAGTCTATAAAAGTCTATAAAAGCCTAAACAGAGATATAGTGTTGGGGCTTTTAATGACTATAGTCAAGTCAACATGTTCATTCAATTAGAAAGATTAATTTTCTCCAGAATACAGCTGACAGCCTTGATTTGCAGTGTTGATTTGAACGAGCACGGACCAAAGATAGCAGCCATAAGATGGTAAAGAATTCATCGAAATCTACTGAAAGTAGATACTCCCTCATTTTTATTGGAAAACCATACTTTGAATGTTCTTTACAACGATAAACAAAATACACTGACAAGTTTTTGTCAATACAAAACACAAAACATACTAAGTAAATTCAAACATATGAATAACAGGCCATCTGTGCATCTGTCTGCATGTTGTACTCAAGGCTCTCTCTCCACCAAACACTGAACTCCGGTCTGTGAATATTTGATATGCGCAGGATGCTTTTTTTGTACCACTAGCGCGTCATTTCATTGTTAAATCTTTCAATATAGCCTATATAAATATTTATTTTCACTGAATTAGGCTCATGAATAATTCAGGTAGGCTCTCAGGGGCTGTGGTTATTGTTATTGTTACTCTTTTGTTTGCCGTTATGGCACTCTTCTTGGCCCCAAGCTATACCCTCTCTTCTTACAGCAGTCCATTTCTTAACTGGCTTGTTTTGATCAGAGGAAATCACTGTAGGCCCTTTTGTTTTCCCGTGATGAGTTTGTGTTCAGTGTGTCTCTGTGTGTGTGTGTGTGTGTGTGTGTGTGTGTGTGTGTGTGTGTGTGTGTGTGTGTGTGTGTGTGTGTGTGCAGAGACCAATGGAGACTCCACAGAAATGAGAGGAGCAGCTGTTATACTGTAGGTAGCTGGTTGTAAGCATTTGTACATGAAGGTTGGATGAAGCTTGTGATGGTGGTCAGTAATGTTCAAACACCTTGTTTATTAATTTTTTTGTATTGTTGTTGTTTCTGGTAAACAAGACACAAACAAGCTACAGGACTAAGACAAGCAACCAGCTCTGAAAGGTTATAATAGCCTACTTAGACAGTGTGTCTGAGCTAGGCTACTGTAAATGCTAACATCAACATGCATTCTTACAATGGTAATGCTAACATGACAGTGTTCAGCAGGTAACATCAAATATATTGTGTAAGGTGTAGCAGATAATGATCACCATGTTCGCCATCTTAATTTAGCGTGTTAGCATGCTAACATTTGCTAATTACCACTAAACACAAAGTACAATTATGCAGGGCTCTCAAGACTCAAACATTCACCGTGAGACACACACATCTTAATCAGTTCCTACGCTCACATGCCACACCGTGTATTTCTCATGCTAAGATGAAAGTTCAGGGATGACAGCCACAAAGTTGTGCCGCTATTTACAATGAATGGACAAGGCACAGGCATACTGAGTGAAGTTTTCTGCCAAGTTCATAGGTTTCTCTGTATTTAGTTATACGAAATAAACGTTAAGCCAATCAGAAATGGATGCACGTTCACACGGAGTGGAAGTTGGATGAAGACGACCTGATGAATGCGGTAACTGTACAATTCCTGGGTGAAATCACTTGCCTGTGATCACAGATAGTGAACAGCTGATGTTGGGGAGTATAGCTAAATTCTATTGTATTTTTTGAATATAAGTATATATAAAAAGTTTTGTTTTTTTTAAATTAGATTTACCTGTTGTTATCATTTCTATTTGTTCTGGTCAATTATGAACAATAGGTTAAATTTTACTTGCTAGCAAATACTTGAGAGAATTGGGTGGGGCAGAGGGGCTGCTGCAAATATTTGAGTGTCTCTTCCTCTAACAAATGTAATCTCACTCCACACTTTTGATAAAACGTGAGAGCCCTGAACTGAGGCTGATAGTACTGGCATCTACATTAGTTAAACAGGTATTTGACATAAACCAAAGTACTGGAAGAATTCAAATTTTGATCTGAACCTCGCAATGAAAATTTAGGGGATCACCAAAGTGATTATGAGTCATACTAAGGGTGATCATAAATGCCAGTATCACGTGTGATGACAACCTACCCAATGTTGTCGAGACATTTTACTCAAAACTCCAGATGTCATGCTCATGGTGGTACAAGAGGAAAAGTCAGAGGATCATCAAAGTTGGTAGGCAGTGGTGTTACTCAAGTACCACACTAAATTCGAATTTGCAGTCATTGTACTTTACCTGAGTGTTTCCATTTTCTGCAACTTTCTACTTCTACTCCGCTACATCTCAGAGGCAAACAGTCTACTTTTTCATCCACTAATAATAATAATTATAATTCATTTATTTTGTCGACATATGTCCGACAGCTTTAGTTACTTTTCAGATTACAGTTGTCATCCCCTTCCTGTCCAGTGAAAACCATGTAGATTAAACTACCCAACAGTGTATAGAGACTAAAATGCAACATACACATTAATGCAGCAGGAATATTAATCCAGAAACTTCAGATAATGAAAGGGAATGTTTTACTGTGCTATGACTACTTTTACTTTGATACTTTGAAGTAAAGTTGGCCGATAATACATACTTTTACTTGAGTAAAGTTTTGAATGGAGGACGTTGTAGTTTCACAGTGTGCAATTACTTTTCGTAAACTAATGCGTCTGGATACTTCTTCCACCATGGTTGGTTTAAGATACATCATCTCTACAAAGTGTTGTGTCTATCCTTCTAAGTTGAGATATTTAACAGGATAAACTAACATTTTGACCTAGTTTTGCTACAGGATGACTTTAGGGATCACCAAACTCATTAGAATTCATCATTTCAGCACCATGAATATGTGTGCCAAATTTCAAGGAAAACCATCCAATAGATATTTTAGTCTGCGATAAAGTGGTGGACCAACCCACCCATGAAATAGCCTTTCATAGAGCCACACTGCTAGCAAGGCTTAAAATGTACTGCCATGAAATCAATGATGCAACGGAATTTTTTTACTTGTTTCATTTTGTGATTTACCAGTGTTTACTAAATCAAAAAGGAATAAATAAAGGAAGATATTCTGGCACTGCAGCTCACCTCAGTAGGAAAAAGTTCTAAATAGGCCATTTTAAATTCATTACACTCTGCTGATAACACATTTCTATTTGCAATTCAGACAGGGCTTATGAGTTTGACCTTTCAGCCCTCCATCATGCAATGAGGGCTCAAACAATTGGCCAGATAAGCAATGCAACAAATACACAATAGCGGCAAAAAGCTGTCAAAGGAAAACCTCCATCAGATTAAGGTTAAGATGTCAGAGTTTCCCCTGCCTGCTGTCCTTGGCCTCAGCTCAAATGCACGTGGTGAGGAGACAGCAGGGCTGCTAGGTCAGCAATCAGCACTCACCAGTAAACAAACGCAGGAGGAGGAGAGGGGAAGAGAGAGAGAGTGCTGATGGTGAGACGAGAGCGAAGAGGCAAGCAAAGGTAAAGTTTGAGAATTCAAGAGTGAGCAGTAAGGAGGAGGAGAAGGGCAAGGGAGGTGGGAGTCACAGTGGGTGAGAGAAAAAGAGACAGTGAACTCAAGGAGAGGAGGACGGGGAATCTGCAGGAGCAAAAGTGAGTTGAGTGGCTAATGACTCAGCGTTTGTTTATTGGAGGTGTTTTGAGAGCTTTACAGAATATAGAAGTGTGAGTGTGAAACAATGTAGTGTGTCAGTGGATGTATGACAGAATGTAAAGCAAATTTTAGATAAAGTGACTCTGCATACAGTTTGGAAACATGCAAATAGGCGCAGGTTCACTCTAGGTGACACAAACTGAGGCAAAGACCTTGAACGTGTTGGAAAAATTATGATATGTCTTTTAGTTTGGCAGATGAGGGCATGTGTAGACAGAGATTGATGACTGGTTAGAGCTGATGTGACATTTGGAGGGGCAGGTCGTAATAAGCCACTGATGCACCATTAAGACTAGAAGAGAAGATTGTGCTGGCCATAGCCAGAACAGGCCTCCCAGTCGGAATGGATACCACCACCACCAGGATGTCATGTCACATGGGTGATATAGCGTCCAGTCCTGCAGCTACAGGTGAGTCAATCCAAAGCACACACAAAAGACAAGCAGGTACATCCCGATGTCAAACTTGGAGTGCCAAACTCAGTGCCAAACTCTCAGGATTTGGACACCTTAAGAGGCTTGGACATATTTTTAAAAGTCCCACAAAAGCCTACATTTTTGCTGTATGACAAAGTTAAAAAACAAAACCAAATTGCACTTGCTTCAAGCTTTACACAGTCCACTTTATTAGCCTAGGATCACACTAACAATTGGCATGTGTTTGTTAGCTACAGCTAATGTCAATCAAGTTAGTGAATTGGCTATATGTGACAAAAAAAGGGACTGTAAAAAGACTCCAGTGGTAAAATGTGTGCAAAAAGGCAAGGCAACAAGTTTCTTTGGTTTGACTTGAAGAGAAGAAGACCTGAGTTTTACTTATAATCTCTCATAGATAAAATAAGTTTCCTCAGTTGAGTCAAACTAAATTGACACAGCCAAAATAGCCAAATAAGTTTAGATGTAATGCTGTGAAAAGCGTAGAAATAGGGGCTAATATCATTAAGCCTAGCACTTTTTTTGTATTCGCTGGAGCATCACAGTCTAAAGGTTATGTAATGTAGCTTAGCTAGTTAGCTCACATTAAGTATAATATACTGTCTGCCTTCAACTCGTATCCCTAACCCTATCTCTGTATTGGCAGTGGCAACATCAGTTTCCAGTAGCCTTCCCTCTGTTGGCCCCTATGCCTGCACCATAAAGACCAGAGCCTCAGGGGTAGGAAGATGTGGTGTTCACCTGACAGTCAACATCAAAAGTACAGATCCTCATGTCTTACATTTTCCCACAGGCACTTGCAGTGGCAAACATGCTCTGTCAGTCGTTGCTCAGGGTTAGGAAGGTGTAGTGTTCACCTGACAGTCAACATCAAAAGTATACATCCTCATGTCTCAAATTTTCTCACACACACCTGTAGTGGCGAACATGCTCTGTCAGAAATCCATACAACTTCATTGTTTACTGGGTCTATTCTTTAACTTCACCACCAACTAAAGATGAAGAAGTTAACCATAGTTCAAAATGGATTCATCACTAGAGGATAACTCACCTCGAAAACCTGATACACATAGATATACGTGCATCAAGGCAGTGGTGGAAATGGGGGGGTGCACCACAAATCTGAATCCAAATCACAAATCAGTTACTGTCCATACAGCCAATGGGAATGCATAGTTGCAAGGTCTCGGAACTAGTCCCCTAAGTAATGTTTCTGGTGTTGCTGTAGTAAACATTACTGTAGCTACTCTAGAACAACACATTTAGTTATGTTTAAAATATTCACTTTTAATCCCGTTCTGAATTTATTCTAAGGTAATGCAATGTAATTTTAATCTTGATTGTTTGACAGTTCATGTTTATTGTTGTTGTTGGACAGGAGAGGAGAGGAAACAACACAGTGGAGAGGAAAGCAGAGCAGGAGAAGAGACAGCATGAGAGCAGCAGAGGAGAAATTAGGAAAACATGTTTCTGGAACTCAGCAATCTTTGTAATCTTAAGTAACTTTAGTAAGAGATTTTTTTTCTATGTAGCTCTCCTTATAGTGAGTAAAATCAATAAGAATTAGTTTTTAATCACCACCTGACCCCTACCCAAGCCAAGTCATCCAGGTAATATGCTTTAAGCGTCATCCTAAAGTTCAGCTCTGTGTTAAAGAGGTCACATTATGCTCATTTTCAGGTTCAAAATCTCTTCAGCTCCTCTTTTCATCCTGTGTGTTGAACGCATTTTAGCGTATGGAGTGATGCATCTTAACTCCACAAGATCTTTGTTGGGAGTTGCACATGCACAGTTCCTAGTTAAGGACTAGTAGCCAAACAGAAACAGAGTAACGTGGGTCGTGAAAAGCTTGTAAATACCACTTTGGTTCAGCTGTATATCCCCATACCAGCTTAGTACTGGAGTTTCAGAGTGGTGAGTTATTAATTTGTAACAAATGTATCTTTCATCCATAAAGTTTTAACTGATGTTCATTGACTGCCTGCAGGGTAGCTAATGTTTGGAAGGGAGAAGAGAGGCAGCAAGCGGACGTCTTGTCACTGTGTGCTGCAGCACAGTGTGTTTTTCCACCAGCGTTTTTAAGGGTGTGTCAGACTAGTCACTAGACGAGCATCATGACTTTTGCTGGACTACAAATGAACTGTTTTCAGGCAGTGTTTTCTGTGGGAGATGGGAACTCCCTTTGGGTTTTTTCACTTTTTTCACTTTGCAAACCTATTACATGCACAAAAAAGGTATAACTCAATAAAGAAGAGGGGAAAAGCCAAAAAGCATAATATGACCTTTTTAGTTCTAGCAAAAACTTAATCTGCAGTGGACAAGAGATTTGATTGTAGACATTTTACAGTTTATCTAAAAGATGAACCTTCACAGACTCTGTCAATTACTTTTTTACTTCAAAGACATACAGCGCTGTGGAATAATTGAAAATATAATGAACAAAGAACCTGCTGTGAGGGCTTGTTCTCCTACAGTCAGTGTGCCTCAATGTCTGTGAGGTCTGTGAAGCCAGACCACCTAGAGCCAAACTGCATGCAGACAACTTTAATCTTTTTACTACTACCGACACATAAAGATAAAGAATGTACTCTAAAAGAGAGTGTTTGGGATGGAAGATTTAAGGTGTTTTACCCTCCCTGTTGAGCCTCAGAGTGAAATGTCTGTTTCCTTGATCTCCCTCAACTGGTTTATAGGCCACTTTTTTATTGCTTCTGCAAATTGTTTCCCATAGGGTATCTGGACAAAGATGCTCATGCACAAAACCAGCCCTTCTTCATCTTTATTCATTGGCTGTTTCACTATTTGGTTGCCTTGTGATGGCAGGAAATGCCTCTTGAAAGAAGTCATATTTTCTTTAAAGAAGATTCCACTAGTGGATGAATTAGGAAGCCGTTGCACTTTAGGTTTCAAAGAAACAAGGTTTTAACTAAAAAAAGATGTCACATCGTATCCCAAAAAAAAAATTTGGGAGAGAAATGTAAAAGAAAAACAAACCTCTGTGACCTGCAGAATCACTAATGCAGTTTCATTTAGCAAATACACTTAAACCCTACACACAGGGGATTTTTCTTTTGCAAAGATTGCCTGTGATGTTAGGCGATCTCTGCAAATGTGCTATGTCATGTTCCCCGGATGAATAAAAGTTAAAGAAAGTTAACCTATACATAATCCTTTAATTCTGCCATGTACATTACTGGCTTGCCCCTTCTGCACCAGTGGTGATGACCAAATAGGAAACAAATGAAATAAATCCATCAGTATATTGGGCAAAAGACAGACTCTCCCTCTTCATGCCTCAGAGTCACTTCCTCTTAAACACGCACACTCATACAAATGTATGTATACTAATTGCTATAAAGCCTCTATACATCTAAGTCCCGCATGTCAGCCTGCACTAGAGGTCACCACCTCAACAAACCATGTTGAGGAATTAAAGGTTGAGGCCTGAGCCACTTCCACGTTAGCTAAAAAAGGCTGTGGTCACTTCCTGTGGGGGAAAGAGCTTTGAGACCTGACGTGCTTTTTGTTTTTTTTTGTTTTTTTAACTCACCATAGACACACAGGAGTACACTCCACATAGATCTCATAGATCTCATTCAGCCATCAAACTACTGTCTCCTGGCCGTATTTATGCTTGTGTAATTACTACAGCCAGATGACAAGCCACTGACAGATGGCAGATAGACGGGCTGTGCCCTTGAGTTTGGACTGCGCCCGCATGGCCTGTTCATCAAAAACATAATAATACTGTAGGTGGATGGTGCAGAGTCACACATACAGATTTCAAACCCAAGGACACAGGAGGTCTCTTCAGAAACTGAATAACTATTATACACTCTGCGCAAAAGAATAATGCAAGTTTGAATGTTCAAGCTATTTACTTCCCCGGGAGAAACATAGTGCCATAAGTGCGATAAATATATTGGCACATAAGTATATTTGACAGCTTCCCTCTTCTGGGAGCAGTTCAGTTAATGCTTGTTAGGTGAGAAAATGGAGGATTTTTCAGATGTTGCTGCCATCAATCCACAGCATAGTTTTCATCTGAGAGAAGAGACGGGGGCAGCCATAATGTTATGTCATCTTTCAATAAAATACTTTCTTGCTCCCACAGCAACCATGTAGCACCATCCGGTTTTGAGCAGATTGAAATGTCTTACCCATAATGCAACGAGTATGTGGTGATAAATATGCCCCCTCAGCTATTTTGACTGAAAAAAGGGTAACAAACCAATATCACATGCACACATGGTCATTTTTGCCAGTACGTGAGCAAACACAGTCAGGTTTCACTCACAGGTTTGCATACAGCAACCCGTCCCATTTCACTGCAGGAACTAGGTCGTAAACCCTTCATAATTCTGTCACTGCAATATTATTACAGCTGCTACGGCCACTCGCAGCAGAGCCAGGAAGACATTTGACGTCGGCGTTCAAGAGCGACAAAAGAGCCCATCAAAAATTGTGAAGCACCGTGCCAAAAAACTTCACCATCTCATCACCATCTGTTTTGCCTCTGCATAACTTTCATTCTCAAGCCTGGAAACTCCGGTGTTAACAAGAGGTTGCCTAGCTGCTGCTGCTTTGTGATGCGAAGAGCAAAAACAAAGTATCCTCTACAAAATGTCCGTAACTCATTTGCAGCTGCCTTTGTCAACATCCAGTGGAGGAACACAGCACAAATCCCAACACAGCAACTGGGCGATTTCAAATATTCAGCTTACCCAAATCACCTGACAATACCGCTGCCACACTGGACCATAGCTTTCAAGCTTTCAAGTTGCTTTCACCACCGTCAATATATAATTAACTGGGGAAAAGAAGGGGTACGTCAAACCTGGCAACACACAACACTGGGCCACTAATTTGTGATTTGTTATATTACAATAATAAAGAGTAAATCAGCCATTTGGTATATTACCTCTGGAGGCCAAGGCAATGAAATGTTTACGAGCACACATTATTTTGTCTCTCATTATTTGCAGGCAATCACAACAAAATATTTACTGGTGGGCTTTTCATTTCCTGCCTTTAACACTCAACTAAAAGCTTAAACATTCTAGTTTGTTTGAGTTTTGTTTCTTGTTATTAGTAGTCTTTGGAGCTGTGAAAATGTATCTGTCCACAGAGACACACAGTGTTCTGTATTATGAGCTGAGATATTGAAATGACAGGTAATTCATTTTATGAGAAAAAGTTGTGTCTTCTTGCAAATCTGTCATGAGATCTCAGCAAAGAACACTGAGTTTCATCATGTTGAGATAGTTAGCATAGGACATGCCGTCATTCAAAGTGTGTGTTTGTGTGTGTGTGAATTCAGTGTGGGTGCTCAGCACAGGCCTCTGTACCCGTCATCCTGTCTCCAGAAGGATTTAATCTAGTCCCTCAGGCCTTGTGCTCAAAGGCAGTGACTGACAACTGGCAGGGGGTGTGAGAGATATGCATGATACGGTGTATAGTAAGTGTGCATGTAGGTGCGCGCACATAAGTGTATTGCTCACTGTGTATACCTACTCCACACCTGTGTGTATTTATGCATGGTTCTGAATACTTTGTGTCTGTGTACTGTGTCTTTCTATTTGTGTAACTGTACTGTACATATGAGCCTTATTCCATACACAATCTCGGAACCCACTGGCTATCATCTGACGACGATTTAGCCTCCTTGTGCACCAGTCATTCTTTACACTCCGATTTGCAATCTCAGAACCTATGGGCAATTGTTTGACAATGATTTCAATGCAGATACATTTTAAAATGCAAATATAAAAGCTAATCTTCTTAGGATTCTTAGATTGATAAAATGCTATATCATCAGATTGCATCTGATATTTCATCCAATGTGTTCTGCCTGTTTTGCTCTCCAACGGGCTGTTAACTTGCATGCAACCAAAGCCTGTGATTGGTCAATACTATTTGACTGCAAACAGACTACAAACAGAAACAACAATGCTTCTGATTCCAGACTCTTGTCCCTTGCCTATATATTCTGCATTTATATGCAAAAATCTATTTATACATGAATGCTGGTCGCACGTGCAAATGTGTAGTGTATGTGTGTGTGTGTGTGCGTGTGTGTGTGTGTTAGGCATACAGCAGCAGGGCATTTTCTCTTCACTTATTTTCAGGGTGCCTGCATAGCTATATTATTACTATTGAGTGCAAGTCTCTCTTGTGTATGTCATGTGTGTTTTACAACTTTGAATGGTATGTGTGTGTATGTATGTGTCTAGAAAGAGATGCCTGTTATATAATTTTTCTTTATATGTTAGAATCATCTGATGCCACATCTTTGAACAAGGGCTCTAACAGCAATCTAACAAGTTCTTCATATCAAATTATTCCCTTCATGCTCCGTGCTACATCACAGTTTACATTTGCTGGGTATGTTTGTCACTAAAACCCTGAATAAAGACTGACATTTCACGTAAAGGCCTTGCTGTTAATTATAACAGTGCACAGCTGCAGGTTAGTGTTGGCTAAAAATGAGTCATCAAGCTCTGAGGCTGTGAATGGTTGCACTGTGTGAACAGCAGTCTCATATGTCAATCTACAGGGGGGCTACTGTTGCACCACTAAGCCTTGTCATTGTTACAGTTGCTACTGTAGGATAAGGGACATACTTACCATGCTGGGAGCTTGTTTGTGTGTGTGTGTGTGTATGAAAGACTCTATACGTGTAATGGGGGTGTATCTGAAACTGTTGCAAGCAGAATTTGTGTATTTGTGTGCATATGCTCTATTAAGTGTCTTGTACAGTGTGCACAGTATGCATGTGTCAGCACAAGTGTGTCTGTCTTTTCCCTGTGCCTGTTTTTGCATTGGTGTGTCCTCAGTCATCTGTGTGCTTTCATTGTAAGAGTGTGTTTTGGCAAAATTTCAGATTCTGTGCCGGCAACAACAGGACCCCCAGTTTCATTGCCAAGTCACACAGTGCCCCCTAATTCACCATAATCCATCCTGTCTCCAGACAGGTGATCCTTGTGTGTGTGTGTGTGTGTGTGTGTGTGTGTGTGTGTGTGTGTGTGTGTCTTTGTGCCAAGCCTTGCTCTGGTGACATAAGCAAACTACAGCTACTCTCTACAGCAACTTTAGAAAACTCATTTTCCCATCAGCCTACCACTCCTCATAGTAACCAGTAGGCTAAGCCTGTCACAGCCCTGGTTAAGCCTTCTCATGTGTTTTGTCTCTCGCCAGGGTACTAGGGATATTGAATATCAAAACAAGGCCACATTGATCGTGCCATAACTCATTCTGTCAACTACTTGTGTATTACTAATGTAGCATTGCTACACATAGGTTTTTCAGTGCAAATTTTTCAGCTACTTACCGCAGATAGGCACAGTTTTTATTTAAGCAAACTGTCTTTGCTGACTCTTTCTTTATTTCAATGAGTAAACAGGAGTTCTGATGCTGAGAGGGGTCTGGCAACACTGGGGTCATCCAGCATAAAATGTTTACCTGGCTCAACTTTTGCCACATTACATTGAAATCATCTAGCAAAGTATTGTGTTGTCCATTAAAATATGTGGAATCACTCTGCTGTGTTTTGGTATCTCATATTCCTCCAAACTAATGGATATATTCATCAAAGAGACTTCCTAGCTCACCCTTGTAACAACACACTTACACCAACACATTTCTATTTTTGCTCTGGAAAACAGTGAGCTAATAATTAGCTCCTCAGGCTAGCTTACTAATAAGCTAACATCTTAAAACACATTGATGAGATGAACTAAACAAAAGACATATAACATGTTAATAACTTTCAACCGTGCAAGCAGAATTTGTTAACATTTGGAGAGATGCAACCTATTTGTCTCCCCCTGTCTCCAGTCTTTGCTAAGCCAGCTAACTATCTCCTGGCTCTGGCTTCATATTAAGCAAGAAATAGCTTCATACTTCTTGCTAACACTCAGCACGAAAGTGAATAAGCGCCCCAGAATATGTGCTTCATTCTGTTAAGATGGACAGCCAGCTTTCAATATCAGTATTCTGTCAAGCAGAAGTCCAGTATGGCTGCCAGAGGATGTGTTACATATCCTGAAAGTACTTTCTTGCTAAAATAATTCCATATGTGTATGGGAGAAACTGAACCACATAGAGGCCCAATTTGTGAATGCACCCACATAAATACATGCACTCAAACACACGTTCATACCCTGGAAAGCCCATATAGACATCTGTTCAGGTATACACTCTTGCACTCACACAAACATGCAGGACATCATCACCACCACCATCATACCCACAGATTTTAACATGGCCACGGCATTTGTCAATCATCCAGTCAGTTATACCAAGTGTCAATCATCTTCCTCGCTGACCAGCCANNNCCCCCTGCACTCCAGCTTGAACTCCTCACCCCGACCATAATGCGCTTGGTCTGTTTCCAACCTTCCTTCAGCCTCCCAGCTTTTACCTTTCTCTCTCTATTCACAACACCCGCATTTATGGACTCAAACAGATCCATCACTCAGAGTTCTCCATGTACCCTCTCCAGCCTTTTCTACCCCCCCTCCTTGTTTAGGCTCTCATCCAACTATTCCTGGTATTTAGCCTGAGTGACAGTGTTTAATAACGTGTTCAAGAATAAAAGGACATTATTAAAAGGGTGAAGGTGGAGGGAGGCTACTAAAAGGCCAGCTTTTAGGGCGGCCAGGTGAGGAAGCATGTTTGTATCATGGGCACTCGTTAGCAGGTGCATATGGGTCGTGCTGGTGGTAACATATGCTGCCATGGATGTGC
The DNA here is from genome assembly GCA_029875015.1 of Lepomis gibbosus. Lineage (NCBI taxonomy): Eukaryota > Metazoa > Chordata > Actinopteri > Centrarchiformes > Centrarchidae > Lepomis > Lepomis gibbosus. Next base: position 84,149 of record JAPMOB010242855.1, on the reverse strand, counting down.
GGATGTATAATTAAAAACAAGGCACACAGTAAGGTTTAATAGCTCGTCCAATCATTAGACAACAATTATCTCAACAAATGCCCCCCAGCATCCTCTGTCTGGTTGTTCGACACTGATAATGCATAGAGTAATGACCATGCTCTGACGGTAATTTGGTGTGTAATTCTATGTGAAGTTAGTCTTAACTGAACATCACAAAATGCATTACCAGCATGTCTAGGAATGTGTGCTGCACGGCCGATCCTAGCCAATGATAAGGCACCATCTGTTACCCATGAGTGGAACTTGTGGGCTGTCCACACACACAGATGCATACACACCAGTCTTGTCATTTGTAACAAAGTCCTTCCTCCATAGCCTAGATTATGGAAGGGTTTTGGTGTTATAGGCTGGTTGGTTTTCTTTTTGTTATTGTAACGTCTTTGAGCGACAGACACTGCCCTTTCTTCCTCTCTTCGGTTTCTACTGGGGATTACGAGGAGTAAAGGGTTGGCTATAAACTCCCTTCTCTGGCCTCTTTTTTCAATGGGGGGCACACAGGGCTCCATAACTGCGATTCTCTTCCCCTCCTTCCAGTTTTAATTTGATTGGATGTGCCAGCGGGGGAGAGTGAGAGACTTACAATGGGAGAGAAGAGGGGACGAGGAAAAAAAAATAGAGAGATCATGTTGTATCAGTTTTTCTTCGTGCTGTGTACTGTCCCTGGTTGTTGTGTTTGGAAGAGGTTCAGAGTGTGAGAGGGCTGACATGGGGCACTGAGCAAGGATAAGGTGACTCCAGTTTAGTAAAGTGGTTACAGTATTGTATTTCCACAAAAGGCTTTTAAAAAGTGGCATAACAATCTTTCTGACCTCACTATGGTTTAATTAAAGAGCAAGAGAGGTAACTGTCAGTCAAAGCAAATGGAAACGATACGTTTGAAAGTAATTTTTTCCTCTCTCTCCCGCCTTGTAACATCACACGAAAGTGCAGCAGGGAAATTGTCCCTTCCAATCAAAGTTCCTGATTTTTATTGTTGCGTTATCTGATGGAGAGTCCGAATGAAAGGCTGTCTACAAATAGCTGGCCAATACCAGTCTGGGGCAAGTCTCTGTTGGAAGTAACCATATGCCTCATATCTGTACTCGCTGGGGCTTTTTTAGGTTGTTTGCTTGCCAAATATGAGAATGGAAAAGAAATATGAAAACAAATTAGGTTGCTTTTCTTCAGCAACAGTCAGCCTCTACAAGGTAGTGAGTGTATGAGGTACTTTGCTGCTCTGCACAAGTTATGCTATCTTGAGTAGTTGATATTGCATCAATGAACGTCACATCATGTGAACAAACAGTTCTATTGTTTTGAACAAGTCAAAAAAATCCGACAAAATATTCAAACAGTGTGCTGTTCCCAGTGAATTAATAGAGCATTTCAGTCACTTCAATCTAGCAGAGGTCTTTGCTCGTGTTTAGACTTTGACTTTAGTCTGATTTCTGAGTGCATTCTCCACTCTGGTTGCCCAAAACATTTTCTGCCAACTAAATTTTCCTAACATATGTCAGTCCATCTCATTACATGGAACATCACATTCTCTGACTTCTACTCCCCAGTTAGGTGGCTGCCATCACTTGGTGACAGAGGAACGATAAGTAGGTGGTGGAGGTGCAACAGGTAGCTGGCTGAAAAATGTGTCAGGAAGTTGGTAGAGAAGCAGCAGGAGGGTGACACAGACAGTACCAGTGGGAAACAGCAGTGAAGAGTCAGAGAAGCAGTCAGAGAACTTCAGAGCACGAGCTCAAGTTTGAGTTAGAGACAGTGGGTTCGTAACTGGGAACCCAAAAGACTTGCAGAATGAAAAAGTAATGCAGTTCACTCATGAATGAATAGTTATTTATGATAGTTATCAGCCAGTATGAATTGCATAGACATAAATGCAGTTGTAGTACTTCTCATGACCTTCATAAGTCATAAGAAGTACTACAACTCATTTCAACCTGAAATAATAGTTATATTAATTATTATTAATAATATTTTGACACTAAAATTTACACTTAACACTTAAATACACTAACAATGCAGATACATGTACAAGTTAATTAAATATCAAATATAAAATGTGATAAAAGAATTCTTGGTCTGTTTGTGATAAAAAAGTAATATATCAGATATTAAATAAAGTATCCGTCATCTGATGTGATGAGCATAAATCAGGGTTTTTGATCATTGACTCTGAAATGTATGTATGTCATGAACTCTCGTGGCATTATCTATTGTTAAGCTGCAAATTTCAGCACCTGACCACTAATCGTCATTACTAGGGATAAATAATATTTATCAGCCCCGTATCCTTTATAGCAAATTTATTGCTGTATGGGATAGTACCCACCCAACTCTAAGGATCTTGTGGTAAACAAGCGTGTTCTTGTTGAACTTGTCAGGTCAAATAAGGGGTTAACCAAAAAAAAAGAGGTGGTGCCAAAGCTGCCAAATGTTTGACGTTGGAGAACTGTCGGACTATTGGCAGGAAACCCCGTGTGGCTGCTGTCTCATATCCAATGGCAGCCTCCCAATTGTTTGCTGCTGACAAAGTCTGTGTACTGTTGTGGGCATCCTTTTGCTCCACTAGCTTAATGGCCACAAACTATCCTTTAACCACTGACAACCTGCTACTTGATATTAGTTTTCTGGGTCATGGATGTCCCTTGGGGAAGGTGAACATGTTATGTGAGTATGCAGGTGTCCTCACACTTTCCATGTTGTGCTTTATATTTTATTCTGTTTCCCATGTTACTGCCATCATCTGTGCACAACCACCGACTGCCAACTCTGTGATAAAGTCGTAATAAAGCAGTGCGGCTTGCCAAAAAAAATTCAGTGACGTAGTGAGTTGCAAAATTCCTCCTTCATTTAACAAATACCACTAGAAAACATGATGTTCACTGACAGTGTACTAACCGCAAGTGTATGTCTGCATTTTAACGTTTATATTTTTCACGTGAGTTTGTGCATTTGAGTTTCTGTGACTGGGGGCTACAAAGGCAGAAAATATGGCAGACAGACCCTGTTCCCTAATCCCCATGTCCGCCCTGCCTCCCCTAACCTCAGCCTTCTCTCTATGCTGGTCGGTTCTCTCCATCACACTGCAGACATCTCAGCTGTCCTGCTTCTTCACTGTCAAGGTGTTAACAAACCATGAAAGGTGTCAATATGGAGGTCCTCTGATCAGAGTTTGGCTCACACATGAAAGCTGTCATACGTGTGCGCTTGGAGCTCGTCTGGCCCCGGAGCACTGTGTATGATGGCTGGCCTACGAGAAACTGATGGTGGGCCAAGCGGCTCGACACACACACACACACAGGTTCTCAACGACCCACTCTCTAGGCAGATGTGAGCAATACTTTGGCTCCAGCCAGTATGTTGCTGATCCAAACCTGTGAATCTGATACCAATTAGTGGCAGCCTAATCATGTGCCTCCCAGTCCTGGCTTTTGTTAGGAAATGAAATAAAGACATGGAGAAAAGTATCGGAGAGAGCCAAAAAGGGGGGTAAAAAATAAGTCCAAAGTGGAGCAAGAAAAGAGGGGCCAAGGGATTGTTTAGAGAAGTGATCTGGCAGCAAAAGGCTTAAATAGTCTAGATTTAATCTGTGAGGAAAATGTTCGCTGGGCTTCATCTGTAGGACAGAGTGGGGATATGACACAATAGACACAACTCAAAGGTGGGATATACAAGACAACCAAGACCTTGTACCAGACCACATGTTAGCATGATTAACCACACCCAAATGATACAGACAGATGCAAATACAAACACATGAACAAAGGCTCACAGTCGTTCACACGCATCCAGACGCATTATTGTCTCTGTTTTCCTCTCCAGGTGGAGGATTGGCATTTAACCATTCAGCAATGCCCCGCTGAGCTCCCAGCAGATTTGCAGTTCATCAGAGGGTCATATCGCTCACACTCTCTCTCTCTCTATATGCATTCATTACTGTAACGTTAACAGCAACATCACCCCAAACAAAGTCGTATACTGCCCCCTAGTGGAATATATCTGTCGTATAATAAATAGCCCCAGTCAGTCCGGCACATCTTTCAGCTAATTTGAACCAATAACCTCTGAACGAACCCTGTGTCATTCAGAGTTCATGATGTCTGAGTTATCAGCTAAGCTTCTTTTTATTCTCTAAAAATAAAGCATGTCACATGTCTGTCACACTACACGAGAGTGATTGTTTATGAGTTCAGAGCATCGTATCTGTTGGTATAGCAGTATTTATCTGAAGGGATATTTCACAGATCTATCTTCTACCATCCCAGTCTTAATATGTTGTTTATATAATAATAATAATAATAATAATAATAATAATAATAATAATAATAATAATAATAATAATAATAATAATAATAATAATAATATATCTTAATATATCTTAATATATCTTAATATATCTTAATATATCTTAATATATCTTAATATATATTTTATTATATATTTAATCTACGGTTTAACTGGATCCTTTTAGGTGCACATAATTTTAAAGCTGCTTTAAGAAATGTTATAAGTGACCACAAAAAAACAGACCTCTGTAAAAGAAAAACAAAAAAGAAAATGCATGTATTTTGTATTCTATTTCGAACAACTTGGTAGCAAATTTGTTACCACTGCTTTAAAGGTCCTCAAAGTGTCATTGTGTCAGTGTAGCTGGCAGTTTGTACCACAAACTACAGTGAACACCCTCTTAAGGAATGTACATCAACATATTTGTTTTTACAATTTCCAACAATACATATCAATTAAAAGTCATGCCTTATTTTATTATGTCTTAAAGAGCTTCTCCTCCAAATCCCTTTCAGCAGCTTTATGAGCAACCCTGGGTAGCTCCTAATTAACATAAAGGTTTTTATGCATCAGGTCAAACAATTAAAATGTATATATCCAAAGCAGCCTGATTTCTGTGTTTTTAGGGATGTGACTTTTGGGGATTTTCATTGATGTTCCTAGTTCTTTTGTAATATATATATATGTATGTAAATATACACTAGCCTAGTTCACTTTTAAACCATAAAAAGGTAACAGTGTTTCTAATGAGCAGGGTTTATTCATTAAATAAATATATAATATTATTACATATTTGAAATTCTGGATTGTAATAAAAAAATATTTATAATTATTCTAATTTATTTTGTCCAGTTTGTCAATGTTTTATGGAGATTTGGTGGTTGTCAGTCATGTTTATACCTGTATTTTATTTTTTTTTAATTATACTGTCATGACACAGTGCATTTCCCTGTAATAAAATGTGCTTTATAAATAAATTGCCTTGCTATATAGGAGGGGAGGTCCTATTTAACTAAAACAGTAAAACATTTTTTCCTTATCAACATATTTTCATTAAATATTAAACAGCCAGCTTAATTTATAGGATGGGAACTGTGTTTTATTTTGGTAATTTTTATACATCAGCTAATAACTGATAATAATTATTTTTGTGGTTTTACGTATTGTTTATACATATAGAACTTATAGTACTTAAAATGTTTTCAACTAATACTGAAAATACTAAAATAACAAGCAAGCATATGCTGATGTTTAAAAATTTGCCAAAATGTGATCCGGAACATTTTGACTGTTGTCATGAGTGAGCCAGACCCAGAAAACAAAAATTATGTTTTTATTTTTGCAGGAACAAGTGTTTTTTTTGGAGTACTACCCAGCTTCGCGATATTAATTCTGCTCTGTAGCACATAAGGAAAACAGCCAGGCCTGTTTGTCAATGTTTATCATTGTTTTCCCACTCCTGACATACACACATGACCGGCAGCAACACGGACGTGATGAAGGGGAATGGAGGGGAAACTCTGACAAGCATGCTCAGAACTAGCAAAGGCATATGAAGCACTGGAAAGGCACACAGCTATTTAGAGAGAGAGAAAAAATGGGGCATTGCCTCTCGGCGGCCTCCCTGACAGCATTTTCACATAACAACTGGTCTGCTTTCGTGGACACTCTAATCTTAATGAGGCCCAATCCTTTGTTTAGCCCACAGTGGATCCACAGATAGGATTGTTTTTAAATAGTCCCCCCCCCCTCCCCCCCCTCCCTCGTGTACCTCTGTTGGCCGACTGCCTGCACTGATTCAAGCCTAGGCAGGCTGCCTTCCATGTCTGAACTACTGAGACATGATACATCAGTGTCAAAGTTGTCATCTATTCTGGGACTAAGAGCCTGTTAGGAGAGATCTCTCTACTTTTCTTGAGGGATTGACAAAGACATTTGGCATAACTGTCCCCCTCAGCCATCCTGATACATATTCAGGAAAAGAAGGCAACACAGTACGCTGGAAATGCTGTGAAACCCTATCGAGCCAACTCTCTGGGTCGTTTGTGATGTTACACATAAAGAGGAGTTTGTCAAATGTTATGTCTGTCTGTTTTTCTGGGTTTGTAAAAAAGTCACAGATAGCATGGCTGGAGGCCAGTGAACAGCGTACAGAATGGCACGGGTCAAGAAAAGGTTATGGCGGCTCTGCTGACTTTTATTGTAACTCGGTAGGCCTGGAGGACTTCCTCAGTGGACACACAAAGACGCAAATCCAATGTAACTGGGACATCAAGTCATCTATTATAGGCACCCAATGCATATCTTGTAAGTCACTACTTCTACCTTGACCCTGTTGTCGACTGATTCCAGACCTCAGATAGCCTTTGTCTCTGTTCTGTAAGCTGGTGGGCATTAATAGGGGGCAGCCTTACGGCTGTTGGCAAAATCACAGGGTGAAGAGTTCATTTGGTGCGCAGCGCTTGAGGTCTTTGCTCCCTGTGTTTATACTAACACATAGTGAAGGCAAGCAGCATTGGTGCCATAAACCCACTCTTCTTTCTCGACTAAATTAAATGTTAGCTCCAAGGCATGCACGCAAACAACCACCACGTAAACCCCGAAGAACACATTTTCTGTTCTAGTGTCGTTGGTGAATGCATAAATATATTGACGTGAGAGCACACTGAGCTAGAAATGAGTGAAGAGCCTCTCAAACAGTTTTCAGCCACCCTGTGAGATTATAGTGGAGACAGACCGTCTTGTTCGGGGCTATTGGACTCGGAGTGGCAACACTTGACTTTCTGTCTACAGGACTTAGTTTTCAAAACTTCACAGTTAAACGGTTAGGTGCTACGTAACGTCTGAGACGCAGCGCAGCACTACAGTCTGAATTGCTGAGGAAATTGAGTTTTTTAGTAAAAATGTTTGAGCAATGTGTGTAAATTCCGCTAAAATAATGACATAGAGTGAAACTTTAGAATATATTATAGTAAAAGTAAAACATGGAGGGTTTACATAATAGATTCACTGCCACTATAGAGATATTGAATTATATATGTCTGGGTTAAGTTAGTTACACTATGATACAGTCCAGTATTGGAAACTGTATCAGGCATGTGCATGTATATTACACCTTAACAATAAAAATACAAAAACAGTTAATTTCAGAATTATTCTGTTTCATCGTGTATTACTAAATGTTAAAAACATTTTTGGAAAAACACTAACTACATATGACTATTTATAATATTGTTAAGTCATTGACTGCTCCTAACATATTATTTGTTTTATTATATCTTGACATGATAATGTGCATTCAGTTGTGATCTATTTATTTATATGAGTACTTTATGGTTAAGTTGAATCTTAGTCTCCATAAAGTTGAGAAAGTTAATCTATTAGGTTTATGTTAAAATACACTATATTATATACACAATTTATATATCTAAACTGTAGTATGCATTAACTGTACTCATAAATGTTAGCAGTAGGTAAATGTTTAAATAATTTTGTAGCTATTGTTATAATTTCACATGACCTGTATTGCTAAAATATTAGTCATTAAAAAAAGAAATAATTTCAACGTACAGTATATTATATATACTATGTTATGTGTTTTTAAATTAATATATTATTAAGAATTATGTAAAAGGGGATGGTGATTCTTTTTGTTACCATTTTTGTTTGATTTGAATTTTTTATCACTTAAAAATTAAGAACATATTATGACAAATAGAAAAGTCACAGGGCATAATTGTGCCTTAACGCTTTTAACACAAGTACACTCAAATAAATCAGCAGAAAATGCAAAATATGTACATTTACAGTAAGTAAAATATGACAAACCATGTGAAAATAAACTAATATGAAAAATAAAAATACAGATACAAAAATACAATACCCATAAAGAGAAACCAGCACTTTGAGTTTTACTCATTTTACTGTGGCTCATATATGGGGGAAAGAGGACCTAGAAATATTTCTGCCAGGAGTAAGTAATTCAGACCTAGGGGACAGATAACAAAGCAGCTCCAGAGGCCATAAAAAGTAATTTCAACCAATGATTTTAAAGATATGAAAGCCCCTATAATCTGCATATAGACCCAGAAGGAACCAGTAAATGTCTACACATAGCAAGGACAAGAAGATACTTGACAGCACAAGGCAAAAAAACAAGAGTGAAGTCTGTGATAAACATTCTCTGCAAAACACGGGCAAAACTAAGACTTTATAAAAGTACGCCAAGATCAGAATGCAGATAATGTAGAATTAACCACAGTACATTAAATAAAAAAGCAAAGGAACTGCCCCAGTTTGTGCTTCTGGTTTCACTGCATGTACTTAACCAAAAATCAATCTAACAATCAGACAAAATTTGCCATTAAATATTTATAGCAGTGTTAAAGAAGAAAGTGTGGTCTCAGACAGAAATTGATTTTTTCCACTGAGTGTGTCAGGGATATTGTAAATGCTCTCTTAATTAAAATAGCTCTTCAGCAAATACGGTACCACACGGTACAGTACAGCACAGTAGCATCAGAGGTGTTCCTCAAGGCTCCACCCCTGGCCATTAGCACTTACGAAAAATGATTTTGTAAAATTGTATTTTTTAAAATTGTATAACACCTGTATTTATTAAATTATTTTTCACTTTCATTAACATTGCAAGATAGGTCAGCGGACGTCTACGATCTCTGACTACCCTTCTAGTTTTTCTCTTAATTTGGGGACCTGAAGCACAGTTTACAATTTTTAATTAAAATATCAACATATTGGGTTTTGTTGGATACCAATATTTACGCGTCCTGAAATTTTAGTTTTTAGTGGTAGAAATATTAAGAAGTACATAAATAAATAAATCCAACCATTTAACAAAATTTCACACCAGAATTTTGACTAGTAGGAAGTTTTTAAACCTTCATGTAGAAGGTCTGTGGGGTGTGCTTCTTTTAAATAAAGTGTATATAATAATTTATATTAGAAGTTGAACTACTTTAGATTGGAATTATTTACATAATTTGTTGGCCTTTCTTACCAAACAATCCACGTTATTAACTGCCGCAATTAACTGTCCAGTCCATTGCAATTTACCAATAACCCGATTGTTTCAGCTATATTTGATAACATTCAGAAGCAACTGCTTAGGATAAATTTTCCTGGACATGGCAGGTGTCACTTTGACGTTTTACTTACCAGTGTGCAGCTCTAGCACAACGTCAAACGTATACCAAATTATTCTTTTTCCAAGACAATTTATATATTTATAATATTTTGTCATATAGAATTGTTAGCTGAGTTATACAAGCAGGTTCACTAAGAAAGAAAGTATTTTTTGAGTTATGGTCTTAGTAATAGGGTGAAATACCTCTGACAAAAGGTTATAGGATTCGGAGTAGAAAGGACAGGCAGAAAGGACAGTGACATGATGCTTGAAACACAGATAAGGGACAAACAAGAGAGTTGGAAAAACAATGTGAGTTGGAGCATCAGTGTTGTGACAGTCAAGGGCATAAACAAGAATGAACTCACAGATCACCAAACCACATGAGACTTCAAGAGAAGAGTGACTAAGTTGTCAAAGTCCCTTGTAATCCGTCCTGGCTTGTTTGTTCCTCAAACCACTGCACTCAATTTATGAGATACAACAACAGTATAAACCATGAAAACCGGGAAAAAAAAGATTAAGTTGAGAAGAAAGTGAAATAGAGAGTGGGGGAAACTGTGGTTGGATTATTAAATCCAGGAGGATTAGTGAATTTGTCCAGTTTTTTTTTTTGTTAAAGTTTAGAGAGAGGTTATTGAGAGGCCACAGCAGGGTGGTGTTATGCTGTGTTATGGTGTGGCATTTGTCTTGGCATTGGCTCTGGTGTGACTGCAGTGTCTCGGCACCACATGAGAGCAACACTCAGGCTGTAGTTGTATTTAATTTGATGAGACATTAATTGGCTTGACGGTGTATTTTGCATGTAATGCCGGTCAGACTGATTGCTCTTTGACATGTCAGCTGTGTCCCAGGATTTCCAGCACCCTCACACCTTACTGTAGCAGTACAAAGACACAGAGGTCGCAGGTGAAAGCTGTGAGTGGGCAGCAGAGAAAGAACAAGGGGAGGAGACGGGTGAAAAGGGGTGAGAAACTGGAGAGGTCCCATGGCTAGGTCAAGAGTTCAGAGTTGGAGTCTTGTCACCTGCTTGGCATGGCACGCAATCTTCCTCAGGACTAGCAAGAATAAAGCTCTACCACCCCCTCCATTTTGTCTCCCTCTACCTCCCCCTAATTGGATTTAATGAGCGATTTAACAACACAGCAATGCCCGATCAAATCAAACTGCTACTGTCCATCGCACTTAATCCTGGGTCATTGCTTTGTAATGCTAGCATGTCCAGGAACCCTCCATTCTGCAAGATTCCTCCAACCTCTTTGCTGGCTCTTGCCTCACACATTCTCTCCCTCCTCTCAGCCCAACCTCCTGTCTGTTTTTCTCAATGTCTGCCCCGTCTAACCCAGAACAGGCTGAGAAAACCCCTTGTCAAAAAACTGCACCAACAAAATTCTCACAAGACTGGCTGTTTGTTGTTGAGCTCAGGGTGAGATCACACCTAAAGGTCAAAATGAATCTGATCTACAGCCCTGCGACTTTGGCTCAGCAAAAAAAGTTCAGAACAAATGAAGAAATACTGTCAAACATCCTTGACACAAATGTATTTTCATTACATTTAACATTATTTCAGCCACTTAGTACGCAAGTTGTCATAACTGGGTAATAGCAGTTCAACCTTTTGGACCATAATAGTGTTTGCACATGCTTTTGTTTCTTAACTACAAGTTATGTCTACTTTACATTTTGTAAACTGTGAATTTAAGATTTAGTCAAAGCTGTATTAACACTCCAGACTGTCCGATCAATCCACACTTAAACTGCATTACCACGTCACAACAAAGGAACTTTATAGGATTCAGACTTGATATTGGCTGTGATGGATTACACATCTCATACAAGTTTCAAAAGTCTGCAAGTGATTTTTATGCCATATGGAAGTGAATGGAAACTAATGGCAAAAGAAGTCAAAATAGGCACTTAAAAAATAGGAAACACTACAGCAGTTTACAAAATCGTTAGTCGGAATGAAAAGGATATTTGATCTGACGTAAATGTGCTAAAACATGCTAAAAATAACATGCCTTTACTTAAATTTTATTGACTTCCAGTAGATACAGGCTGATATTTGAATGAACTGTCACTCATACAGTACATGACATTTTTTAATCATTCAAATTTCACACATTTTTGACATTAAATCCGAAAAAGTCAGCTTATGAAACACTCTCAGTTGTTTATGATTACCGGCTAAGAAGGATTACTTTCTCAGTGGTATGACAAAAGATTTTGGAGTTTAACAAGGGAGCTCGGAAGCATCCTCGCATTGCAGATAAGACAGTGGCGACCTCCACAAAGCAGTGGTTGAGTTGAGAGAGATTTGTCACTGCAGGTTGGCAAAGCTGCTTCTCAACTTATAAAAGCAGCTTAATTATTAGGTCAAAGGAGAAATGGCCAGGAGCTGAGAGAGGGAGGGGCCCGCTGGGGTTGTTACAGGGTTCAACACGTTATTATCTCTGCATTTGTCTGGGATTGTCATTGCAAATGTGTAAAGATATTATTTTCTTCAAGTCTCCTAATACATAACAACATCCCCACCCCACCATGTAGAGAGCTATGTTACCACGGTGGAATTCTTTACTTCTGTCTTTTTATACAATAATACTACAAAAACAGTTTTAGTGCATGTACATAAGAATTTTATTTCTTTTGACACAAACACATAATTTATAGATTTTATATACATATTCTAGCATAGACAGATGACAACACTTCTTACACTATTTATAACTGTTTTAAAATCAGTGCAAATGCAACAAATCTAATACAGCTTCAAATAGAAAGCCTGTACTCTTAATCCTGCTGCCATTGCCTATTGTCAACAAATTGAGGACTGAATCTCATTTAGGTTTAATTGAAAAAAAAAAAAACTAAATTGTACTTCTCAAAAGTGAGAATTTAATTTTAAACAGGAATGGACAGAAAATGAATAAGGCTTAATAGCTAGCCTAAAATTCACAATTTTATGGGGAGACCGGTGGCCATGTTACCCCTAACAATTTTCCATAAATAATTAAGTTATTAACTGTCTGTTACATTCTTACCCTTTTTCCAATGAATGGTTAAGATTTAACAAGAGATTGAGATGGAGACCAATACCCCACAGACTGTGGTCACATTCTTTAACACATCACGTTTGATCACACTTTTGACAACCACAGCTGCACAGAGGAGCCATGTGTTAATCAGGGAGAAAATGCCACTAGGTCATTCAGTCGTCTAACCTCGTTTGACTGTGGACATGGCGTACTAAACTACACAGCTGTGTAGCACATTTGTATCCATTATGAACACTTATTTATTATTCATGTGTTTAAATAGAGTGAGCAGTTCAAACTGCTTACATTATAAATGTCTTCTTTACACCTAAATTTATATATATATATATGATTTTCAGTATTTTTACATTACGCTGAAATTCAAACACTCAAGAATAAATCCTGCCAGGCAACATGCCTGATGGTTTTCTGTAGCATTCACAAGGTAATAAAACTAGATTTTCAAATGCACTCTAATGTGCATACAGTAATAATTTCAGGCTCATCTGTGAGGAATCACATAAAGTCCATCAAAATGAAAAGTGTATAATAGAGCTTTATCCATGGCCCAGCAATGGTTTAATGAGGGGTTATATTAAGCCAATGCTAGTATAAACAGTTTAAATGTTATCTGACAAGGAATTCCATTGTATTTAATTATTTAATGCTCCATATACAAATAAGCCGGAATAAATGAGGGATGACCATAATACTGTTTTATGATAAAAGACTTCATAAGAACAAGTCTGTGCCTTGGGGACACATAAATCCTAATCTATGGAGTAAAGTGAACAGTGGATGCATTTTCAAATGTCCCCATCTTTTAACTATGCTCCAGTACATACTATGCAGCAAACATCTACGCTGTCTTCTCTGTGTAATTATAATGTCACTACAGTAGTTGTAACTGAATCTTTAATGCCTTTTGTTGCAGCCAGAGCTCTACAAAAGCCATTATAGGGGCACTGAAAGTCACACCAATTTATGTTTTACTCCTGAGGTCTATATCGTAACGGATACCCTGTTCCCACTGCACTTAAACAGGAAAGATATTTATGTGCAAATTCCTCTTGTGCAATAGAAGCTTCATGCGGCCTTAATCGCCGTGCCATCACTCTGTCTCTCTTTTTATTCTGTTTTCACTTCTCTCTCTTTTTCCTGGCTTCTGTTCTCATCCACCCTCCCCAAGTTTGCCCAATTCCCCCTCGGTTCAGCGGCAGGGCACTGGGTCATGGCACTGGCTGGATTTTCACACTGTTCCTCTACTGAACGCCACATCAAGTTAATCAGGGTTAACAATTGCGGCGGTGCCTTGCTGAGCAGGGCTCCCACCGGCTTAGCGTGGCCTGGCTCTGGTGATACAGATGGGCTAGTAATCTCTGATCTCTGAGCAGAGGGGACAAATGAGGGTGGAGGTACATCGTGGCTGCTTGGGTTGGGTGGTGGCGGTGTTCAGGACACAATTAAAGCAGTGACACAGGACAGGGCAGCAGAGCTGCAGAAACACAGCAATGGAGTTTAACTTAAATAAAAGGTAACCCCAGCTTATAAACAAATATTGTAAGCTCGCTTTTGAAACTTTACAACTAAAGACTGCTTAACATAGATAAAGCAATGATATATTTCTCATGCTCTCACTGTTCCTCTATTACTTGGTCAAACTTGTTTATAAGCCTCCTGAGCAGACCTAGCTATAAAACATATCTAACATAACAAGCATGAGAGACCCGGAAGGCCACAGGACCAAATACATTTGTCTAACAATTATGTTGTGTTAATGAGGGAGAAAATGCCACTAGGTCATTCAGTTGTATGACTGTAGACATGACGTACAGACCCCACAGCTGTGTTCAGCACATTTGTATCCATTATCCAACATTTATTTATTATTTACTTGTTAAAAAGCAGTGAGCAGTTCAAATTCAAATTGTATACATTTCATAAATGACTTCCTTACACATCCATTTATATTTAGGATTTTTTTTATTAAAATATTGTATTGATGTATTGTCATTAGCACTGAAAGATTTCCTCATTTCCAGTAGATTGAACATCATTATGTAAAAACGCACACCGATATACTATTTTCAGTATTTCTACATCACATTGGATTTCAAGGACACAATTCTGCCAGGCAACATCCTGATGGCCAGAAGCTCAAACCCACTGGTCTAATAATAAAGTTGTTCTTTATACTACAGGTGTTGCTGGACTTTTGCCCTTCTTTAGGCCTTTCCTCTTCTCGATGCACTTTAGAAACCGGCCAAATAAAAGAGTTTATAAAGCTATAAAATGACTCCTGCGCTGCTCTACTCTCATTGAGCACACCAGGATTATAAATCCGGAGTAAGTGTATGATGTTTTAAGATCAAAGACAGGGGGAAGAACGTTGTTAGTAGAAAACATCCAGCGCTGAAGATGACTGAAGCGTGACAAAACAGAACTGTCTGTAAAATAGCAGCTGGCTAGCTTGCACAACACAGGCCAGGGCGCCCCGGCTATATGCTACAGAGACTTAATTATTCATTCAGTCAGAAGAGCCATTACACAACAGTGCTTTCCTGATAGGAGCAATGAAGAAGGGGGAAAAAATTCTCTGCATGTCACACAGCCTTGGGTGTCAGAAAAAGAGCTCAATTTTCCAGTGCCATTTCTAACAGCCGCCAAACAAAACTAGACTCTGCAGATGACCTTTTAAACTAAAGGAACTAGGCTAAAGTCTAACTTTGGCATGAGATTGTCTTGTAACTTTGTTATGGCAGACTTTCTGTCGCAGTGCATTATTTTTTCCCCCGTTATACCACAACTCAAGCACTCTGCTTCTTCCTTTTTTTCGTCCATATCTTGTCTTGCTTTAGAGATGTTGCACCTCTTCAGAGTGACACATGTATTATTAACACAAGATTCAAGTGCTATACACGCAGGGACACTCACAGACTTTCACAGGTTTCTGTCGATGCCACCATTTTGATTTGACTGTGGCTCAAGCAGTTTTTGCAAAAACATTAAGAATCCGTGACACCAGTGGACAAACTTAATATTTCATATGCTTGGCAGCTGAAAAGCTCCAAAGTTCTGGCTTGAGAGCACTTCTATCCATTTATTAACCATCTCAGCTAGCTTCATGAAACTCTTATCATGACCACGCTGAAGGTATTATTCTTGAACCCCAAGTTGTGCCATGAACAGGGAAAAGGCCTTGTAAAGTTTACGTGAAAGGACAAAAAAAGGAGATAGATTTAGGAAAAGCGTCTGCTGATGCTGCAAGTGTGACTTTGTCCACACTCCCATGTGTAAAATATGCATGTTAGACTAAGCTGCAATGTCCCACAAGCCACAGTGTTGCAGTGCATCATCTAAATCCAGCCCTGCACTACGGAGTTTAGGGAGAGTCACTAGTTTGTGAGGGTCAATTGGTGATCAAGCCTGGGGAATTGAATTGAAAAAAGAATTAAGTTCCCAATTAAGTCCCACTGAACTCCAGCTGCCCTCACTCCTCTCAGTTCACAGCATCACCGAATTTGGCCGATATACCTCGTAACCTATCCCAGTGATTGGTTGAGAAGGAGGAGGAACAAGCTTACCAAACTTGCCCTGACAACTACTGTTCATATGACACGCGACATGTTCTACACATCTGACCCTGATACGTAGGGTCACTGTTCGGTCAGACTGCCGCTGCAGGCTCTGCATGTGTGTGATGGGTGGAGGAGGGCCAAAAAAAATAAAAACCCAAACGAAAATATCTCTGTTACTGGCACTGTGTCGTAACATTTGTGAGCGTGCCCCGCCCAACATCAAAACGGGTTCAACTAGAGTTCACATCTGAGGACACACCTCCTCGCCGCCACGTCACCAGGCAGACGACGTGCCGTCACGTGGTGAAAAGAGCTCAACTACGCCCTAGATTTTGGTTCTGATGGCAAGGTAACAGCGACCCCCAATGGGATTTGTACATTTCTACCATTAACACTTATTGTAAACACCAGGTTTTCGAAATGTGCTAATCTCCTGGGCTAAAATCATCCGAAAACTAAGAACGTCTGTTGTCTATTTATAATGTGTAAATTATTTCACTAAAACGTAATATTTGTCACTAACCAAATCTTGAAATAAATGTAAATAGTTTTTTTATTTTTCATAGATAGGGCTGTGTGCTAAAACACTTCCAACATATATCATTCAGCATGGCACAAACATGACTAATAGTTTTATTTATTCAGATTCAGCAGATCATGTATAAGAAAATCGTGATAAGAAAATAAATGAATAAAAATATCAACAATATTTTTTAACACAGCAAGTTCCTACTCTTTTATTCATGCTTTAAATTATTTTGAGTAAAGATTTATATCAACTTTGTCAATAGAATTCCCCCAAAAAACTATTTTTTAGACTATTTTACTTTTTTTTAAATATATTTTGATTTTATTTAAATTACAAATTACAAATTTATATATTTTACCTAAACAACATCCATATTAAATTACTAGGAAAATTACCTACACTGGTAACATTATTCTACTTGATGGTGCATTAAATGTTGTGTTACATACAATATCATAAAATAAACTTTTTTTAAACCATATTATACCGATGATGTTTTGCAAGTGTACAATGCTTTGAATAGTCTCTTTGTTCAATATGTGGTTTAGAAATTAAGTTGCCTGGCCCTTTTTCTTTCATACTAAAATTAAAATGTAAACATCTGAATATGAATATGAAAGCCATTTTAACTAATATTTTTCACATCAGAGATAATTACCATTTTACTAAGAAATAATAAAATAAACATTAATAATCATTAATAATCATGGTAAATTGTGAATGCAGATGTATATAAGCTCTGAGCTTAATAACAATTAGGTTTTCTTCATTTCTCCTTCCAAATAAAATACTGCAAGTACTAAATATTATTAACTAAATATATATTTTATAACAATTATAAGAATAATTTTAATCATCTTAATGATAAAAACAATAATTGTATATATACTGTACTGTATGCTCTAAGTCTATGTAAATCTGCTTTTCGTAGGCCTCTGAGTTGATAACATGTAACTAGTTAAAAGCCATGCAATTAAAGAAATATTGAAAGAATTTAACTCATATTATTAACACCTATTTTGTCTTGTGAATTATATTATAATTATATTTAAGTATTATAACAGCAGCATTTTTGCACTCATTACTGCACACACTTGCTCACTATTTCTCCAGAGAATAATGAAAAAAAAAAGTTTTTCTTTTTGTGTATAGAGTAAGGGAATACAAAAAAAGTTACACGTACATGTTGGGTGCTCACAAAAAAATCTAATAAATAATGGGTAAGAAATAAATAGTCTAGTAGTTCATAAAGTTATTTTTGGTGTTGGTGATTATAAAATCTGAACAAGCTATCAATAAGTACAAAACATAATCTAAAGCCTTTGGGGGAAAGACACTCAACACTCTGGTGTGTTTTCTGTACTGCCCACCTAAAACAACTTTAAGATTATATACAATAAACTTGCCAATTACGCTGTTTTTCTATATATGTGCATTTATAATAGTCTGTCCAATAACTCAATGAGATCAACTGCCCTAAGATTACACATCAAACATTAGGCTCAGCAGTATAGGAGGATGTATTTCGGAAGAAAGATAAGAGCGCCCACCAGTGTTGAAAATATGTACTACAGCAGCATCGAACATTTATGTTTATTGCTTATTTTAAAGCAAGAAACTTATTTTATCCTTCACCAACCTTTATGACCTTTATGGCTTTTTAAAAATTAATTCTAATATTTGTACAATTAATCTTCTGACACATGATACAGAATCAAAATGTAATATCTCCTAATGTGACCATGCTTATACCAACAACTACCAGTCACATCCAGTATTTAGTGTTTCCCTGAGAATTTTATTACTGTGAGGTTTTAGATGCCTTGGAAAAAATAGTTTCATCATTATACGATGACAAACACTTTGGATAACACACAATTAAATCCCACATTAATTCAGTTCTTTTGTGTTAGTGTTGGCATTTCATTAAGATAGTGATCCAGAATTTTGCTTTATCGGTAGGTCTAAAGGTATTAATTCACAAATCATATAATTCAACATTTGAATGAATAAATACAACCTGCAAAGAAAATAAAACATACAATTTCCACAAGTTTATTTTGTTGTGCTTAAGGAGAATTGTTTTATATTTTTTTAGAAATTTAGATCAGACGTGATGACATGGATGTGAAGAAAGAAGTGGACTGAAATATTTAATCACGTTCTAATCTACTTAGTATTTCACTTCAGAGGACAATAAAGCCTGGTTTTCTACTTGCCAGAGAAACTCCTTACAGATAAAAACATTGCTTTTGGGAATTTTTATTAAGTATCAAGGCTGAATAGCCTGTGCAATCTCCTACAGCAAAATAAACAACCAATAATCGTGGTCATTAATTGAACAATCTGTGATATATTGCATGTGCTGAAACATGGGGACAATGTGTGGTGTACTTGGTACCAGTTGGTGCAGAACACAAAAGGACGGAAAGGATTTTCATCCAAAGCTTGCACATGCTGTGTTTCTATATTTCCATGGGAAATATACATATACACCATATTTGTACTTTGATCAACCTCTGCACACAAAGCTGAAGTCCAAGCTTTAAGGTGAGCACCAAGGAGGTGGTGAGATGTGTGCTGTCGGTGTGTATTATTATCACCCTGCATGCTGGTCCCGATGCAGAAAGCTGTCAGCTGCAGGACGGGGATCTTCCACTGATAGGAGGGGAAAACGTACAGGATGAGATTCAGTAAGGTGCTTGACAAGGCTTTTTTCACAATGCAAACCAGTAACTACTTAATAATACATTCTGCATGGGAATATCTTGAATTATCATTACAAATACAGGATCCCAAATCCCAGAGATTATGGTGTTTGCCACTGGATTCATTTTCATGCACAAAATATAAATGTCTTTGCATTAATACAATGCCGGTCTGGATAAAAGCCTGTGATGAATATATGTAATGTAATGTCTCCCTTTACTAAATGCATGATATTTGTAAAAAGCTACCTTCCATATGCATTTTATTGCGCTGACCATCTGCTGGATTATCCACAGTTGTCCGAGTCGTCCACCTGCTCTCTTGTAGCAGGTGCAACCAGCCGGTCATATGAGAAAGCCAGCATTATCTGTATTAGACAACATTATAATAGCATTAATAGAAAATGGACAAAAGATGAAAAGGGGATTCACTGATTTAGCAAGGACGTGCGCACACACGCAAATCATGTTTAAAAAAGGATTATCTCATATTCTCTCATGGTTTTGAAAAAAAACATAGAAGTATTAAAAAGATAATATCATGGATCTGGTTGTTGGTCTGCCATTATCTGTCAGCCTTAACAATGGTGGCCTTTTTATCTTTTTAATATATTTTATCAGATACTAAACTGAAAATTGCATTATTCTAAACTAAAATTATTGCATTATTCTTCACACTATAGCAAAGTGAACCAAAATGTTTACGTTTTATGGCTCGATGCTGTGTCAGTGATGTACCACAGCATGTTCTTTACACTAAAAATAATGAAAGAAAGAAAAGACAGGGATGTGAAGGGAGGTTCCTGGTGGACCCAATTTGGAAGAACGAAGTGTGGGATGGACTTCATTTCAGCTGTTTGGAAAACGCACACGCCGAGTCTTTCTCACCCATGCACACGCTACGGTTTTGTTTGCTTCTTTCTCAATGATAGTGGAAATATTTCATTGTTGGGCTGTGGTTTGCCCACACTTCATTACAGGCATCACAATGATTTTGTTGCTCGTTTGTTCCCCAATGCAAGAGGAGCTGCTGGCTATAAAACGTCAACTTGCATCAACTATTCTTAAGTTGAAACCCCTTTCTGCGGTTTGTTTGTTTCTTTTTTCTTGTAATTAGATTTTCATTGCTAAAAAACCCCCCTCTCATTGCATTTTAGCTTGAAACAGAAATGAGACCCACATTCAAACTGATGGAGCCTGAATCTAACCATCACAAGGTTTATGTCTTGTGCACATGGACAATGAGAGCTAATTTAAAGAGTACATTTTATTTATTTACTTTATTCATATAAGCGACATGGAAAAGGGGTTGAGTGAAAAGACAGCATGGTAATAAATTGTTATGTTCTCAGTCTGTGACATTGCTCACTCCTAACAAATGTATATTAGTAACCTACTAGTGAGAGGAATTTAGGGAAAATAGTATTATTCCTGTGCACGAGCCAAATTCAAATAATGTTCCATTACATAGTGACTTTACATTTGTGGAGAAACTGTGCCCCACAAAATGTACCATATGATTCACACTGCAGCTACTTTATGCTTATACACATGTTTAAATCATTTTATGTCAATTAACAAAATATACTAAACGTCTCAAAGCATCAATGTTAAAGAGAATAAAGAATATTGTCTGTATAAAATTCAATATAAAGTTAGAAGACATTCCTGATTTAGATAAGGACATATTTGATCTGAGCATTTGATGACAACTTTTGATAGTTGACATGTTGTGACAAGGTGCTATGGACACATTATATTGAGATTTTTATTTTTCTCTTTCAATCTCATTTGCTTTTGCATACCGTTAGCAGCGCCAGCAGCGCCATCATCACCCCCATCATGATGTACATGTTCTCAGTAAGGCCACCAGCCCACAGAGGACCCAGGATTGTAGCTAGACCTCCCACTGAGCGACGCACTCCCTGACTGAAACCTGCAATACCAGCAAGACACAGAGACTTGAGAAGTCAACATACTTAACACCACGGGGTGTGGGACAGGGTACATGACTAACTAAAAGTCACATGTTTAAAATATGCAGTCAATGTGGGAGATAGTGGACCCACTACTTTTTTCAATTTTTAGTACAAAAGCCTGAAGAGGTACAGAAAAAGAGCAACAAGAACAAATACCATTCAACATGGAATGCATTGTCTTTTCCACTAGAAGGTGCTGTTTCTCACCTTGTGTTCTTTCTGCAGTAACTTTAGAGAAGAGGGAAACCTGAGCCACAGCCACAAATGGCAAGCCCAAAACCTGCAGAAACACCCCAATGATGAACTCAGTCAGCTGCCATGGGAAACCACCTGCAGAAAACAAAGTGCAACAAAAACATGAAAACACTGAGTCAATAAGCATGATGCAGTTAAAACATGTTTGATCATTAGGATGCCTATTTCATTTAGCTTGCTTGGGATAGATTTTAGATCTGAAGTATATATTAGTGTTTTTACCGAATTTGAGGATATTCTACATTAAGCCCCATCAGTAAATAATGCACCTCCTGGAATTAAACTGACTGTTAGTGGGAGATCAGACTTTTTTGTGGCACAATCAGTTACTGTTGATAAAGATCTGCATGTACAATTACAAAAGTTAGGACTTTGTTTAGTGCAGTCTGACCTAGTGGCTTAGCCAAGAAGATGAGGCACCAGACACCAGAGATGTTGCAGATGGTAAGACCGATGGCGAGGACCGCCCGTTCCGCAATGCGACGGCTCAGCCAGCGCACAAACAGGAAGCCAGCAATCACCTCCACACCACAGAGACAGTACATCACGCTATTTTCTAGCTCCCCATAGCTGAAGTACTTTTGAGTCAACGGGGTCACCATGGTCTGAGGAGGGAATGGATGGAGACTTTGGAACAGGGCTTCTTAAACAAAAATGTCAACCAGTAGCAAGCTATAACTCCTATCCAAACAAGAATCAATAGCTCCACTAGTTCAAGCAAAGGGATTCCTAAATAAAGAACTATAAAGAGCATAGTATCTTATTCAATTCATATGATATCTATGTGTATGTTTTTGTTTCTGTCTGTGTTTTTACTGCACCTCCAGCGCTGTCTGATTGAAGAGGGTGATGAACTGAGCAGCCAGCAGCACGACCACCTCTTCTCTCAGGAACTCTACAGAGACAAAGAGACGATCAGAGACCAGCAGAATTCACAGTGTATTTGACACTGCAGAGCGTCATTGCCATACCCCTTCGTGAATTGGTAGCCATCTAGGTATCTTAGTAATGTTAGACAATCACTTGTTTCCTGGCTGCCAGCGTGTTTTAAAAGAAGCGAAAAATAAAGTGATCTAGGGTTGTGGGCACAGACCAGGCTAGCCACAGGCACACGCGGTGGTCGCACACCAGCTACAATTGCATAATTGCAGAGGTTTGTGGGCGCTCGAGCGTGTTTGACGAGACCACTGCAAGAAGCGTGCAGCCGGGTAAAGGAGGAAGACAGAGGAAAGGATCAGAGACCAGCGAGGTCAGAGCCACGAGACTGAAGCAAGGGAGAAATGGCAATGGCAAACTAAGCTATGCAATGGAATATCCATCCATTTTCAAACTGCATCTGCATGTTACAGAAAGGCAAGTTTAAGACACATTCCTCACAGTGCTACTAAGATCCAGTTTAAAAGGCGAAGAAAGCAAAGAAAAGAAACTCTAAACAGCAAGAGGATGACAACAAGACATTATTGACAAAACAAACTAAATCAAGTCCAAGTCTTTAACAAGTGGATATCAGACATTTCAGTGACTTTTAAAACCTTACATTTAGAGAATGTGCTTTAAAAACTATTTCCATACTTTTATGGACCCCAGAATTATATTGACACACCACCCACCTTGGGATATGCTAAAATTCTTAAAGGGGCTGGAAGACTCATGGGATGGCATGGGAGAAGGAGGTGGAGACACATGATTCAGCGTGGCATTTGAGGCAGCTGGGGTGACGTATCTGGGTGGGTTATAGGACACCAGTGAGCCGTAGGAGCCCACCAGCTCCTGGGACACCATTAGCGGCTTTTCCTCGTCATTGTCCTCTTCCAAAAGCCCTTCCTCCCTGTTCAGGCTTGTGGAATTCTCCTTGGCCTTCCCCCTCTCCAGAGGTGGCAGGTCCCAGTACATGAACAACACCGCCAGTTGAAGGAGAATCCAAAGCAGGCACATGAACAGCTGCAGGGGGTGGAAGATGAGTGTTAAAGCCTTTCCTTAGTGTTGCAAAGATGACACATCGTATTGTGCACACTACTATATTTTGGTCCTTACCCCTGGCGCAGTGTATTTATTGACCACAAAAGGACCCAGGTTGAAATTACACAGCCTCAGGAAGATGTTAAATCCTGGACCTGTGTCAAACACATAGTTAAAACATCAAATCTTGGTGAATCAATCTACATAGCTGTTTTAAGGAGCAAATGAATTTCAAAAGCATCTTCAGTCACACAGACTATTTGTTTGAGTCATCATATGTAATTGCACATGCACTATTTTTTAACATTTGCATGAGAGCATCCACTGTGTAAAATGTATCAGGAAGCTAGACCAGTATCTCTACCCACTCAAATTTCAAAGCACCAGTAACTGTGCATTCCTTTCTGTGTAAATAATACTAACCCCTTACAATTCATAATAATTCAACTCAAATGATGAGCACACTGCCTTTAGAATTTGTCATCAAAAAGCAGTGCAGCACTGACCAATCAGAAGGCCAGCTTGTCGACACGCCATGACAGCAGCAAATACAGTGGCACGGTCCTCCGGGGCAGTGCTTCTGGTCAGGAGGCCAAAGATTGAAGAGCCAGCACCTGTGCCGAGGCCTTGGGAATATTTGTATATCATGAAATGTAAATACAGCCCTGAAAGATATACTGATATTCTAGTATATAAGTAGTATAATACACAAATAGTATTTATTGGAGGGTTGTTTTATTCCATTGCCATGTAGGAAGAACATTGTGGTTGTGTCCTTGGTATTGTTTCGGGATATTCTAGAGTTTTAACAACCTGATAGAGATCCGAAATTCCACAAAAATTCCACAGGCTGTCTCTTTTAGGAAAAATCTAATTTATTAACCTTTTTCAGTCAATGCATAACACACTAACATTGCCAGGTTGGAGCCGCACTGGGGAAAGTTTGACTCCTTCCTGTCCTTACTATATCTATAATTCTGAATGCACATAGCATCATATACTGGTTGTGTAAAACATCTCAGACAAAGGATTGCAAAATGTCAAGAGTCTCCACACTATAACACTAAACAACACACAAGTAAACATTGCATTACCACTGCGATATAACTAATAAAAATGATGAATCCTCAATTATGATTAATGATAACTTCATCTACAACAGTAGCTTGACATAAATGTAATGAAATATGATTAAGACGTTTGGAAGACCAATGAAATCTTACATAGTCTGAGATGGTTTATTGAGCCCGGCCGACAAAATGCAGCGTCAGCATACAATGCGGAAATAAATCAAATGCAGAAACAAAATCTGAGGGATATCTTTTGATCCCTTTTATGTTTCTATCTTCACCCTAGTGTCTGTAGGTTTCCCTGTTAGGTCATCTTTAACTGGTCTTAACCTGAACAACAAATGGTTCTGATGTTTAAGATTCAAATGCATGAGTCACACTGGAATCTAATACTATCCATGAGTTGCACTCCAATGTGTGGAGCCAGAAAGTTCTTGTAAACATTCTTGTAAGATTCCACTTTGTAAGATTCCCAGAGAACACCTGTATTTAACTGTCATCCCCCTAACAACGACAATTACATGAGAGAAAGAACAAGATCGGGAAGGTCAGTGAAAACACACTTGTGGGGTCAGCTAATGACTCAAAACTAGAACTGTCTCACTGTTCCCTGCTACATTGATTCAGGCCGCTAACATCCCACCTTTAGCATCATTCTAATACAGATCATCAATTTCAGCGTTACAACACACAAGGTGAAAGCCTGAAACCTTGGGGTTGATATTCTACTGCCTTGCCACCTGCCAAATGGATAAGTTACAGTGTCCCTCTGTGCAGACTCACCTGCCACCAGTCTGCTTGACAGTAAGAGCCACTTGGAGAAGCCCATGAAGTACATGAAATTACCTGGTGAGTAAAAAGGAGTGGGAAAATAAAGTTTACATTAAGATTCAAATAAAACAACAAATGGAGTTTGTGTTTTTGACATATGAGTATATCATATTATTGAGGTTCAAGTGGTTAAACTGATGAGAAAACTGTTTTAAGGCAGTAGTGGTGGAAATATGAAATATGAGTGGACTCACCAATTATCTCAAAAAGGTTGGCAAACAAGATGATCTTCTTGGTGGTCCCCATTCTGTCAGACCAGAGGCCAAACAGCGGTCCTGACACAAGGCCACTCAAGCTGAATGCTGACAGGGCCAAACCCAGAAAGTAAGGTGCTGCATCTAAAGTCTGTAAGTATCTCCATATTGTAGGCAGTATTACAGCTGGGGAGACAAAAGTAAGCAGAATACGTTACTATCTGACTCTAGAGGTAATGTTACACTTGAGTATCTGATTTCAATACAGCTGAAGGGCTTCACAACACACTTGACATGAACATTGTCTGCTCAAGTCTGCTGCTACTCTAACTCAGTGATGCTGAGTCATCTTGTGTTAGCTACGGGAAAAGCTTTCTCTCACTTTGCTCCTTGGATTTGGCATCATTTGCAAAACTTACATCTAAATTAACTTGTCCCATCAAATGAATTTAAAGCCATACGTTAAAGCTCCATGTATCTAAGATATGCAACTGCCTCATGTGAGCTGGATTTAGTCCCTTTCTTTTATATGTGATGTTTGTTTCACATGACTGTTTTTATTTCTATTTAAATTGTAACTGGTGTGCCATCTTGGCCAGGTCTCCCTCTGAAAAGAGATTTCAATCTCAAGGGACTTCCTACCTAAAATAAAGGTTAGAAAGAGATAAACCCCATATAGTCAATAGACTGTACTATGCATGTGGGAAAACATAATCACCTAGGTTGCATCCCAAAGCCGTTTTGCCAATATTTATTGCAACCCTGTGACTCCCCTGAGCCTCACTGTGACATTAATTGTGGCTGAGTTGATTGTACACTTTACTTTGGTAAACATAAATTCATGATAAACTAAACAATCTTTGTTTTTCACTTACAATCAGAGCTTCCTGACAACTAGAAATCTGTATATGGTCATTTAATTAAAAATGTTTCAGCTATTAATGTACAAACATTTGTGCTGATTGCTGCATTGAATGGAGATTTAGATACAAGGTGGGGTGCTCCTTTGACACAGCTTTTGCAACTTTACACTTACAGGAAGTGACCAAACACTGTAATGCAAATGCATACATAGTGTAATATACTACTTTTCTGATTCTTATTGGCAGTGTTGAAATAATGGGACTGTTGAAATAATGGGTTATTTTGTTAAGTGTTTCCAACATGCGCATTTCCTTATTTACAATTGACATGGAGAAATACTACAAACATCTTTCTATATGAAGACCCAAAATGTTCCATAAAATTGAATCTCAAAGTAGATTCACTGATTTTATTGCATTGGAGCGTATTACATTAAAATTAATTTCGCATTCACTGATGATTTGTGTGTCCCATTCTAAAACATTTCAGTGTCGCAACCATACAGTCTATGGTTGCAACACACAAGGCGAACGTCACAATAACAACCCAAAACAGGTTTTTACCATATTCCACACCGCTTAGAAGAAATATAAGCCCAATGGTGAAGAATGTCAGCTTCCTTTTCCGTCGATTATCCATCGTGCTGGGCTGCTGTAAACTTCTTTCTGTACTTTCACTGATCGCCTTTATTAATCTTGAACATACATGTTCATTCTAGTTCCTCCACAAAACGCCACAGTTGACATAATCCCGAGTGTAGCGCTTCCAAATAGAGCCGAATGTATAACCAAGCCTGTCAGCAGGAAAATACTTAAAATAGAAATTCATATTGTTCTACATATCCCTACAGTGACTGGACGCGACGCCAGTTTACATCCATTAAGTGCAGTTCACACCCCGAGCAGAGAATATGCTTCCAGCACCAATCATTACTGTATGATCAGCACCGACCGGCAGACATTCCCGGGATGCTCCTGCGCAGTTGACTCCAGACTACATCACTTCCGGTGGACGAATACACACCTTGGAACAGCCCCAAGCTGTGAACCCTCACTCCCGTTGAGATTTAATTCACACATGTCAGAGTAGTAGTAGATGCAAGTATGCATTCTTTTGCCAGAAAAAAAGGCAATGTGATGAATCAATCGGAGCAGGTTTAATTAAATTTCACAGTAAAATTAAGAGAAATCATAAAGGCACATTCTAAAGTCTAAAAGCTTTAGAAAATGCTCAGCTGTGTTGTATTTTTTATAAGGATTGTTTTTGTGATTAGCCTAGGGGGAGCTACAACCTAATCGTGTTAATCCTGTTGTGCTGTAAAATGATATGATGATAAATCTACCTTGTAATCTACTTTGTAAAGTAAATACACATAAAATAGTGATAACTGTGTCTGGTCAAAGACAACCTTTCACAAAATAAGACCTACATCTATCTCATTATACACTGCATAAACATTACATTGAAAATTCTCAAAATATGAAGCCTAAGCTTTCTGAGGTCCAAAAACGAATGCCAGAGAATCTTAAAGTGGCATGATATGCCATCAAGCCTGCTCCAGTACGGCCCAATTACTATGCACTTTTTTTGTTCTCAGTTGGCACTTCTTTGCAGAACTAAGACTGTCAAGCTCCCACCAGTGTAAAAACCTAATCTGAATGACAGTTCATGTCCTGACCATTAACATTAGTTTTTTAGCAACTAGCCCACAGTATCTACGGTCTGTGGTGTTTCAGAGGCACAAAAACCAATCAGTCCGCGTCCCACGATGGTTAAAATGCTGTTTCTGAGGTTTTTCCACCCTGACAAGAGTATTCAGATGGAAAACTGAATGTTTTTAACTGCATGGGCAGAAAGCATGTTACATTTTAAGTTACTGATCATCAACACAAATCTGCTACAGTTGTAACTACAGTACTTAAGTTTTGGAATTCTTTTAAAACATACATTATACTATTAAATTCCAAAATTTCCAACAGGATTTCCAACATACATTCCCTCTAACTATGCGTAGTTAAAAACTTCTGTGTATTCTGCAGCATCACTACTTTCATATGTATTTAAGGCTTTGTATATACATAGACAGGAGTCATTGAGATTCATTGGCAGTGTTACTCCCCATCCTGTGACATCCATTACCACTGACATTGAGAAGCCTGTGTTGTACACAAAAGCTGCCTCTTCACCAGTAATTTAATTTTCTGTCGCTTGAGTGTCAACATTTTAGTTTGCTGCCATCCAAGCAAGTTTAGACCAGTTACTCGTGGCATGCTCACAAAAAGTCCCATCTGTGAGCTGGGAGAAAGATATTTTAATTTCCCAAAATATTTGCCAGAGCATCCAGTCAACATCCTAAACCAAAATGTTTTATTAAATACTGTGAGGATGTTTAATCTGGGGATTATATATGCAAAGCAGGAGAAAAACTGGTAAAAGAAAGAGTAGCACTGAAGGCCAAATAAGGCAGCAGCTACTCTGGGAGTAGTACAGTACAAGAATAAGATCCTAAGATCAGCAACAAGCAGTAGCTTGCCGATAATGTTCCACTTAGTCTAGACTGATAATCCGCTGTGAACAGTGTTTCATTGGAACTTTACTGTAGTACCTATATTTCCTTAAAGGGGACCGTTTCTGGAAGGAGATGTTGCCGATTGTTACATTGTTTTAAATGTGACTTCATCTATGTGTTGTCAATATCAATCATGTAGGGATAAATGTCTAAATACTGCATTATTTCATGTTCAGATGGAGTATAAATCTGCCGTTGTATAGTGTATCAATTATATGTTTTTCCAAAGACAGTGTCCACTGAACACTGCTTGTTATACAATGTTTTTGTATAAAAAAAATCTTTATTTACAGTTAGCCAGTAGATAGATGTTCCATCTGTTCTTAAGTGTCACAGTCTTTAGTCTGTAGTCCATCTCCTTAGAGGAAACAATACTGTAACTACAAGAGTGTTCTGTCTGTGAACTGCCCCTGGACACTTTAGGGTGGTCTGTGGCAGTGGAAGAACCAGGGTAAATTGGCAAGCACGGTTGGGATTTAGAAGGCCAGTTTCTTCATGAGAAGGTAGACCCTGGAGTCCACCTCAAAGCCGTGTAGGTTGTTGGCGTCTCCCTGCAGCCTCATGAGGAGCCCACCGTAAGACACATAGGCAGAGCTGAAAGAAGGAGCACATCAATACAACTTGATTAAAGCTAACAAATGAAAGAGATAATGTTTGTATAAACTGATAAAAATAATGTGATTATCTAACAATGATTTGCCATCGATGCAATATACAACTGAGTGTGTTAATTTACAGAGAACAGTGTACTATTGATAATCCACTCACAAGCCACCTACAGTGTATTTGTCTGGTAACACGATGAGTTACTGCTAGGGCTGGGTATTGTTTAAAATTATACCAGTACCCATAAAGTGACACCAAATAATTACCTGTTATATAAAATATATTGGAAAATATTAACTTTAAATCAATAAATCTTGTTGAAAGATCTCTGCAAGTGCTTATTCCTTAGGTTGCGAGTCATAAACCTCCTCCAGTACTCGTTTTACTGGAGAGGTTTCGATACTAGTCAGCACCGGGCTATTTCAGATACATTAAAAGCTATTGTGTACCAATACCCAACCCTAGTTACTGCATTTTATTATATAAACATTTTGGCTGCATATATGAAAAATTTAACCTGGTCACCCATATCCAACCAAAAACTCAAATGCTGAAAATGTAAAAACATATTCCTGAATTTTAAATGAAAAAGTGTTGCTGTACTAATAATAATTGCATGCTACTTGTTTATTTGGCTGACTTATTAAATCAACATATATCCGGTGAGGCTAAGCGATTAAAAAAAAGGAAATTTGTTCAAAGCTTTATTTAAACTGAGTAACATCACTCACAGGCGTGTAGCTGCTTCTGTTGAAGTCTCATCACCCTCAATCTTGTAAACCTTCCCATACATCACATAATCAAACTGGTCCGCTCTGGAAATGTAAACAAAGTTGAGAACACAAATCTAATCAAGCAAAAAAAAAAAAAGGCATATCACAGGGGGGCAGTCACACTGACAACTTAGACACACATGGTATTAGACCCTTTAAACAATATCAACCAAATAGCATTTGTTGGTAATGTTGCATGCATCAATATATGATGATTTCATGATGATATGATATATAATATATATAGAGGATATGTCTTACCTAGATGGCCGGTCATCCTGAGGATTGTACTCTCCATCATCTGGTGTTCCGTCTTCATATAACGTGCTGGCAATAACCAGTCTGAACTTGTCACCTTAATGAAATGGACACATGCCAACAAAGTGGGTTTATATTGTGCGCTTGGGTCAGTAATGAATTTTTGACGTGTGGACACTATTCAAAGGCAGTTAGCAAATCAGCACCCTATTTACATGTCACAATGTTTTTTTCAGGCCAACAATGAAAATGCCATTTGCTAACTATTTGAAATTGAAAATGACTACAGCATTTGACATTTCATTTTCTGATCTGCTCTATACACACATTATTCAAATGCAATAAGGGAAACAGCGCTTCAGTCTCTTGCATTTACATTTACATGATAAGCCACTCTTTGTGCGACATAATACAAATGAAAATACAATCTGTTAGTTGTCTTATCAAGGTAGTTTGTCATTTATTATACAAAACAAGGCTATAACTTCACAACCAAATGATACCTGTCAACGGAACAGCTCAAGGATGGATCAATGGCAACTTCAAACTTGGAACCTTCAAGTTTTGCCATTTTTACGTTACTCTTCTATTTATTTTTCACGCTAGCCTGTTGAACTTGGCGTTGCACATTCTGCGTCTGTTTTTACGTGCACGTTTGCACGTAAAAACATCATATGTCTTTCAGTACATTACAATTAGTACACCTTCATTAACAAAAGTGTATTCTTTTCTGATAAAAACTTTACTTTCAGTGCTTGAGACTACAAGGTCACCCACCAATTGTACACTGGACATACAAAGCTAATGTTTAGCGGAATCATTTATTTTAACAAGTTATAAAACGTTGTTGGGTTCAATTGAAGAGGCATGATCAATTTATTACTACTACTATATGTGTCAGCTATGAAGGATGCAGATTAGACTGGGACAAGGTGAAATGGGTTGCTGGGTAAGTAGTGGAAAATAAGTATCACATAATTTCATAGAAAGTTAATTTGAGAGTCAATTCATGGTATAAAATAATATAGGGCTGGGCGGAATAAAGTATTTTGAGGTATACTGATATAATTTCAAATGAGACATAAAATTAGACAATAACGCTTATACCGATATAGTTTGATGTAGAGTTAATTATGTTTCCGTAAAGTCCTGCCAGCGCTTGCTCCTCTCCCTCTCTCGTTCACCATGCACCTCCACCCATCCCTCTGAGTTAACACGCACCCACCTTCTCACAAACTCTCAACAACATGGAGGGAGACACAGTGCTGTTCGACACTGCTGAGGACCTGGCTTGTAAAGAGAAAAACAACCGTTCACGTCAGTGTTTCCCACACTTTGGCAGTCCGCCCAGGTTAGGCAACAAATTGCAGCATTTTTCAGAGAAACAAAGTTACGTTACAAGTCGCGACATGTCCAGGTTGGACCTGGTTAGACAAGCTGGATTTGTTTTGACAGGCTATGTCGTCAACTCAACATGCGGCGCAGCTACTGCTTACGACGGATTTGCGTGAGGAAAAGTCCAGAAGACAAATTATTTTCTTTGGCAACTTTATAAAAATGTAGACTACTACTGATAGAGAAAATCATACAAACAGATTTACAAGGAGAGGGAGAGATAGAAATAAGTGGGGCACACTGACATGTTTGCAGCAGAGGTACATTAGGTCTGTGAGTGCGCCACAGAACACACCGATATATATTTTATACCAGTGGTCAGCCTAAAAGTACTGGGATATGACTTTTTGGTCCATATTGCCTAGCCCTGAAATAATATATCATCAAGTACCTTCTGATGACAAGAAACACCGGCAAGTTCACCACAGCGTATTACACAGTCACAGTGTACAGTGCAAAATAAATAAGTTATCTCAGTTCAAATCTCCATAAGACTCCATATCTCAACAAAACATCCTCTTCTGCAAACAAGATATACTTAGTTTCAGTTTTAATACAAAAGCTGGCCAACAAAAATAATAGACAAGCTTAGTGATACTCTGATAAAACTGGAGTTACCCCCCCGTAGCCTGGTTGGTGCTGCCGCAGCACACTGGTGAGTTTAGTTTGAAAGCAAACATGGCTCTGCAGTGTTTTATAGATCATCTGCATGACCTGATGAAGCTCTTGTTTATTCCTGGAACCATCAGACTCCCTCCACAGTATGAGAAACCACCAGAGGAGGAAGTTATTGCTTGGCAGGCGTCATGCTTCAGTCAAGCAAAGGCCTGAAGACAGCAGCATCAGGAAAGTCCCGACCATCAACGTCATGATGACCACTGTGACCCCGACAGGACATGATCTGGACAGTTTCTATATAAATGTTATAGTTTTGCTACTTTGTGTATTATACAGTATATACCCAATTCATATTTCCTTTTAATTGGCTATTAATAAAGTGCTGTATTTTTGGTCTTTTTGGTAAATTTAGTATTACGGGACATGTGGTATTACAGGAATATGTTCTCTCACAAAGGGTTTGTGAAAACCTTTTGACTTCATGCATGTAGAAAGGTCTGAACCTGGTTAATTTAACCACCTATGATAATATTCGTTGTTATAAGACCTATTTTATTATTATTTAACTCATGAATTTTACGTGAGTAATGACCACCTCACTCTGGACACAGCCACTCTCCATTCCTGTTTCTGCATGCTGCTAGACTCCAGTCAGCTGATTCTTTTGTTTTATTGTGCAGCAGTGTTAATAAAAGAGGAGTTGCACAGCGCCCTCTAGTGGACTTTCTATGCAACACTCATGACATGTCATAAAG
The DNA here is from genome assembly GCA_029875015.1 of Lepomis gibbosus. Lineage (NCBI taxonomy): Eukaryota > Metazoa > Chordata > Actinopteri > Centrarchiformes > Centrarchidae > Lepomis > Lepomis gibbosus. The sequence goes on along the minus strand of JAPMOB010242855.1, from coordinate 50,710 downwards.
GATCTGAATCTCCAGTTTCTTTTTTAATAGTCATAAATCGGCTGTTATAAATGCCGATTAAGGCTGTCGAGGTGAACAACAAACAACACGAAACAGGGCAACACTTACAGGTTCCAAGTTTGAAGTCGGATCACGTACAGCCAATGGCGATCCTTCCTTGAACTGTTACAGAGCCCATTACGGTTGTGAAACTTTTGAAACGTGCTCATTTATTAATTTAACATGCACTGAAGTGTAAAATATGAACATCGCAGTTGTTGCATACTTGCCATCCTCCATGATATGCTTGACCAATAGCAAGGTATTTCAATTTTGCGATTATCGACAGCCCTATCACAGATACTGATTTATCGACAATTATCTCATACCGGCTGATCATTTCTGCACAGTAGGCAAGTCTTTGAAAATGAAATTTTCTATTTTTTATTTTAATGTGGTCCTAGAGGGCCCGCACAAGTATGTGAAAATTATAATGCGATTGTGGAATTACATTTTCAAGTTTGCATTATAATTTGAATTAAATCCCAGGGAAAACCGGTCATAAAAAGGAATATTTGTCATTTTGCATTTCCTGTTAGCTTTACACTGCTCACTTACATGTGAGCCACAGTTTGTAAACAGAATCAAATACTGAGCTAACCTAAACAATTATGGGACCACCTTGTAAAAAGAAGAATGATTTCTTTAAATTTATCAGGATTCATCCAGCTTATTAAGGTGCATAAACTAAAGATTCAGAAAGCCTTTTTTAAAATCTAATCTAGCTACTATAAATGCACGTGTGAAAAATTGTTTACAGAATCCCCATGTATCCACAACAGTCATTGTATAATGTCACTTTGTTTATTTCAGCAAATGTTCATTTTAACTTTGACTTCTGATCATGATTATTTGATGCTTGCTAAGTTCAGAGTCAGGGACTCTGTCAGGGAACAGAGGACTTATCTAGCTATGAATGACAAGTGACAACAAACAAATATGAAGAGATCATTCCACTTCAAATATTAAAAAATATCTTTGGTTTCCATGAGTGATTTTGTAGATCAGATTATCTTGAAAATCAAACATCTTTCAAGAAGTATTTTCTAAGTCAAGCATATTCCTAACATTTTCCAGACTATAGACTTTGTACAAACTCTGATTTAAATGACATAAATTTATTCGTCTGACATATTGAAAAAATAACCAATCTTTTTCTGACTATTGCATATATAAATTGAATTTAGAATAAGATTGCGTTAGACACATCCACTACATGACTTCAGGTCATTAACCTAAAATAAATGTAAACAAAGACAAAAATATTTCTCCTTACCCAGATCAACAGGATAGATCTGAATGTTCACATCCAAGATGAGGTCCATCTTAAAAGATTCACTTTCACAATGTAGACGAGATACTGTGACAAACAATAGTGGCGTTTGGATTAGTTAATATGCAGTTTTAAATTGAAGGACACCAACTGAAAACCAACACCGGATTCGTGATAATAACAAAATGTCAAGAAAAGGGAATAATGCTTGCATTGTTTGTAATGACATTTTGCACACCTCTGTCAAACTTCTTGCCATCGGGATCAATGTCCTTTACATCAAAGATATCCTCAAACAGAATTCCAGCCATCTGTCCTGGTCTATGCACTTGGAAAGAAAAAAGACAAAGGTTATCATTAAGCCAGTTTTTGTTAAAAATCAAACAAACAAAAAAGTTATTCAATAACAAGTGCTTGTATTATATCTAGTTATGGGGAAAGAATGCTTTTACAAAGAAGGTGACAGCAGGTTTAGAAGAGTCCAAAACAATTGTAAGCTATTTTGATGCCAGGTAAGATGATGAAACAATTGATATATTCATCTCAATACCATAATTTAAAAAACTATAAGAGTATAGATTGCAGGGTTCATTGTCAGAACTGCTATTACTACATTACAAGATGCGGGGGGGAAATATTATCAATATAAAAAAGTTTGCTTGACTTATTATTGAATATTTCAGACCACTGTGTCAAAATTCAAAGATATGTCTGAAGAGTCAACAACTTAACAAAAATGTAGTAAAAATTACAACTAATTGGGAACTGAACTAAAAATGTACTTCCTGTAAAATAAAATATTGGATTTACTGGGAAAGTTCAGAGCACACACTGACAGCTGCCCTCCTGATATATTAACATTTGTTACGAACTTTATTCTGAATCTAACAAAATACCGACAGTACTAACTTTAAGTGTTACTTAGGGCAATCTGAACTATAACGTTAGTAGAATTAAATGAGATAAAGCTAATTCACAACACTAGCATTTAACTCACACTGACGAAGATCAAGTCCATGTGGACCATGAACATCAACTAACGTTAACGTTACACATGCAAAGCTCATCTTAGTTAGTGTCACTCGATGTTCATTTCACAACGTTGCTACCTGGCATGGCTGGATTAGCCAAAGTTATATGGTCTTGTCATAACTTTAACTACAATTTGAGCTGTGTTCTCTATGCAGGCTAGCTGTTAGCTTTAGCATGTTGTGCACACACTTCTCCAAGCTTACCTCAAATAAGATTATTTTATTAGATTATGTACAGAACAGCGTCGCGGTCACACGGTTTCTCTCGGTGGCACCGTGTTAGCGAGTGTGCGATAACTTAAATATCCTATCCAAGAAAAACTTCATTCATTAACGTTACTTTGTGAAACAAACTACCGCGAAGGAACAATGTGCTCAACCTCCGACACGAAACTGCTTCCGGTCGAAAATCCAAACGCTTGACGTTACCTAACAGTGTTGATAAAAATAACGTTAGATTGAAGAATTGTTATATTCTAGCTGAAAAAATAACGTTACATTTTGTAATGAAAAGTCAACGCATTAGCCGGTTTTAGATACATATCACAATAAAATCTTGCGAGTTTATGATCACTAAACGGAATGGCCTTGCAAGCGTTTACGGTCGTGCTGTCGTTTTGTACGACATTTGCTTCTACTTTCCAGCTTGTATTTCCCAACCTTTGGTTGCTAGGAGTTTAGCGTCCTCTCTGTTTACGGTTGCTGGCTAATGGCTAGCGTTAGCTGACCAATACCAATGTAGGTTATTGAAGCCCATAATGTTTGTCCAAAATGGATTTTCTAAGTTTCATTGGCGGACGAACACGCTGAAAGCGCCTACTGTTGTACTCACCGACTAAATGCTGTTCGAATAAGGTAAAGATGTAGATGTCCTCTTAACGTTAGATAACGTTAATCATTTAACATTGTTAAATAATTTAACGTTACGTTAGCTTGTCAGCTAACTTGTTAGTATGTTACTAACTTGCCACAATTTGCTGAAGTTTATGTTGTCGCTGAATTTTACTGTTTAAATTCAAAGGCAGGAAAATCTGATTTCTGTATTCACGTTAACGCCGATAAAAATATAAGATGTAACTTTATGTGTTATTTGCTTAAGAATGTTAGCATTACGATAAAACCTTTGTATATGTGTATGTGCCCGAATTTTAGACTTTGAAACACAAAAACTCTAAACATAAACTGTAGTAAAACTAAAGTGCTTTGTAATTAAGTTATTTGGGTGGTAACGTCACACTTTCTCATTGTTATTGACTATTAACAGTGCCATGCACTGTTCTCTTCTTGCAGGTTCTGCAGAATACTCGCTGGAAGTACAAACGTACTTTAATGAGAGAAGAGGTATTTGCTGTCAGTAGATGTTTTAAAGGTTTTGGGCACTCACATGAGTTCCAAGGAGGCAGCCAAGATGGGGGACATCTTGGCAACTGAAGCCGATCTTCTTGGGATGATCAAGGAGGTAATACAATCAAATTTTAAGAATACACACAAAGCAAACTAGATACATCAAAACAAGTCCATTAGAAATGAACAAGATGCACATCTCTTCTCCAATAAACCATGCATGATGGAGGATGATATTCTAGAGAGATTTGTCAAGACAACAGTTGTGCAACTTGTTTAATTCAGATTTTAACACAGTTCCGTTCTGCATTAGTTAAAGTGCATTAATGCCACCTGTGCCTGTTTTGTGTATTTTGTAGTATTTGAAATTTGAGGAATTTGAAGAGACTGTTCACAGTTTCGACAAGGAGTGCAAGAGCAAAGGCAAGCACGTCTTAAAGCCTCAAGAAAGTACTTTCAGAGACACAAAGACTCGTGTGATTCAGGTAAATGATACAGTTTTTATAAGCTGTTGTTACTGCAGGTTTGTTTGATTATTTGTGGATATGGCAACTAGGGAAGGAAAGAAAAGTGGAAAGGATATTTGCCCACACATTACCATGCATTATTACCAGTTGTTGCAAACTGTGAAACATTACCTTATGTTTTTATTATAAGTATTATGATGCTTAACAGCTTGCTCTATGGTGTAGTACTTAATCTACTGATTTGAATGTTCTAAAGAGAGTCAAAACAAGGCTTTTTGTAGTTCTGTTTCTCATTGATTGTATCTCTAAACATGTTCAGGTATTTTTATAGTCTTGCTAATGTTATTGTCTATTTATTATCATTGTGTGATATACAAATAAAATGATCATAAAAACTAGCAAGTTGTTATTGCTGGTGGATGACATCTTGTTTTCCCCCAACCTGCTGTTCTTTAACTCTGACTTTTCTAGAAAGACCTCCTTAGCTCTTTTGACGATGGAGACCACAAAGTGTTCTTTGAACTGTGGACAGACAATATTCCCTCTGAGGTTAAAGACATAGACACAGAGGCCCAAAGCCTGGAGTTCTACCTTCACATCCATTTCACCATCTACCCACTGAGGAAGCATCCTGGTAGACATGTATGTCGATTACATTTTTTGTTTTGTTTGTTTAAATGTTTTTTAACAACAGCATTACCTTTTTTAAGGTCATTTGCCAAAAACAACTAACTATCGCTTGCAACCCTACTGCGCCCTATAGCTGAATATCATTATGTGCCATTTTTCAAAATGTCCACTAAGCTGTGCTACAGTCTTTTTCTCAGTGAACTCTCTATGATGTCATTGTTGCACTACACAAGCAATAATTTCTAACCTTTATAATATGCCTTTTTGCTATGTCAGTCATTGCAGCTTGAGATGAAATATTTGTTGTTGTTAAATATGTTATTATTATTTTTTAAAAGCAGCAGCTTATCAGTTTTCAGTGGTAGCAAGCTAAAGTACATAATCATATAATTGAATTAATGTGTCTACGCTGCAGAAGAAGAGTTTTAAAGGATGTAATGTTCTTAACTGACATTTTGTTACTGACTTGAAATAACTCAGAATACTTGAAAACCCAAACTTGTCTCCAGGACCGAGCTGAGTTTGAGGAGAGGATTTTCCACTTCAAGCAGTACCTGGAGACTCGGGGGGCAGCACTGAGCCAGACCACAAAGTTTCTGCCTTACTATGCTTTGCCTTTTGTTCCCAACCCCACTGTCCACCCCTCCTTCAAAGATCTTTTCCAGGTACTCAACACTACCCAGATGAGTATTGCCAGTTATTACATATGCAACATTATAACCCAGTGCCACATTCACAATGAACATAACCATATTTTCTTCCAACTTATATTATGTATTTAGGATTCCTGGATACCAGAGTTGAAGGAAAAGCTGGAGCATTTTCTGTCAGTGACCCTGAAATCGTCCAACAGCCCAAAGCTGCTGAATTTATATGTATCCTTTATCATGACCATCAGAGTACAGATTGCGAATTTTATACTTTAGTTTCAATGTCTTTGCTGTTCTCAGTGAAGTGATATGAGTAGCAAATCTATCAGGCATGTGTGCAAATCTAACAGTGGTGTATTCATACAGCACTTGACAGCCCTCACAGACATAGCTTACTAAACTGCATAAAAGTTGTGTAGACTCACCAAAGGGTTCAAATGTCTTTAGAAATTGGCTTTAAAAAAATAAATTACCTAGTGGAAAAAACACAACCAGATCTAAACAACTCAGGGATTTAACACATGCCAAGTACAGAGAGATTTCCATTTCCTCTTCTAGCTCAGCTGCACATTCTGCACAATCTCAAATAAAAAGCCTTTCTGTAGGTCACTAAAGAATTCATTAACAGTCGGACTGTTGCCCAGACCTGGTCGTTTCATATTCTGAAAACAAATCCTGTCTAATTTGCATTTATAAATGGCTGTGTTTCCGTATGGCTACTGATCCTAATGTGACACTAACTCACCCTAACCCCTTCAGAGTAGAAGGGCAAGTGAAGGATAACAAGAGTTGTTGCTTTTGCTGGAAACCCAGTGTATCGACTTTCCTCCTTGCACAATCTTGAAACCAAACCCTATCCCTACTGGCCGATGATCAAAGCATTACACACATACATATACAGATTAACACAGCCGCTATCATCTCAAGAGCTGACCAGAGGAAATCTGTCTTGTTTGTGCATATATAAAAAATAAAAGAGTGAGGTTATCTAAAATGTATAATCTTTCAGTCGTTGAAACCCTTCAGTGGGCAGCACTTTTTTAAGTTGACACAACGCACTCAAGAGTGACCATACGTGTTTATATGATATCAGATCATATAGAAAATCTGCTTACTGCGGAAATCCAACTGTAACCGAGCTACTCAAGTGTTTGAAAACGCACTGAATGATAGCTGTATTTGCCATCTCCAGGGACTTTTGAAATACATACTGTATGTTGTGCCCTTTAAACAAACGTAATATAAATAGTATATAAACCTGTACATTGCTTACTTTATTTTATCATTTAAGCAAATAGTTTCTCTGACACCCTCGTCAAACAGGATGTAAAACACACTGAGTGTTTGTCTTATGCTCTGTCAAAAGTAGTACTGTTAGTTTTAGGCAGGTGTGGAAACAATGATGTAAAGCAGAGGTCACTAATAGGCGGACCCAGCCACCGTACTCTCCGGACCGCCGACCTACATCCAAGTTATTATTGACCTTGTGACGGAGCATTTCTATTTTAACCTATGCAGCTTTCCTTGCATTTACTTTACTGGTTTAGCGGCACAGGAAGCTCACAGACCAGTTGCATGTGTTCCAATCATTTCATGTGATGCTGCTCAGCCAATCACATCTGTGCATTCCGATAAGCATTGCGAGTCAAGTCCGCAAGATTCACCAGAGACGTTTTGGAAACAAACACAAATTGAGTAGACGACAGAGAAAAGAGATTTCACATGGCTTTTCAATCAAGAATTTACAGATTTTCACATGTACATTCTTCCCACGGGCAGTTTAAAATCAAAATATCTCATAGATCTCCAATCCTAGCTGGCAGGACAAGCTGGAGCTCACGTTTTTCACTGAACAAGATAAAATAGGAAAGTGGGATATAAGAGAAAATGAAAGAGAAGAGGAGGCATTAAAGCTGTTCATTTGTAAAGAAGTGTTGAGTGTTTATTATAGGGTGTTTATGTAGGTTGAGACTACACTTCAATCACTTCAGGCTATACTTTTTTCTAAAAATTAGGCACTTTATTTTAGTTTACTTAAAATTATTATTATTATTATTATTATTTATTATCTCTCCAGTTTGATGTGAAAACTATTAAATATTCTTGAAATATTATTTAATTTGACAGTCCGTTAAAACTAAAAACATATGTTGATACAACTGTATGTTATGGTACTGAATGATAACGCAAGTTAGTCGTTATGATGCTCCGGACCTTTGCTTCAGGAATTTTTCTCTAACGGGACCTGTTGGCCAAAGAAACTTACTGCAGCAGATGCAATACACTTCATGCTTTCTTCTCTTCACAGTCAGAAGATGTTCAGCCCAGAACCAGAATCAACTCAGTACTGGCAGAAAATAGTGGGACCTGGGTACACCCATCTAATGCCCAGAAATGTCTGGTCAGAAGTGACCAAAATTTTAAATATTTGGCTGTAGAAGAAGGGACTTTGTTTGCCAAACAGGTTGGAGAGTGGTATAAGAATGAGTGTCTGCTGGCAAAAGTGAAGCATGGCAGATGTTCCTTGCATGTTTGGGGATTTGGTCAGAATTAATTGGTCTCCTCAATGCTGAGAAGTACAGGCAAGCACATACTTTTTTAACCATGCAGTATCATCAGGGAGGCATCTGGTTGGCCCCGCATTTATTCTGCATTATGACAACGACCTCAAACATACAGCGAAAGCAGTTTCAAACTATTTTCAGCTTATAGAACAAGGAGTCCTGGAAATGATGCTGGCACAGAGCTCTGATCTGAACATCATCGAGTTTGTGCAGGATACATTAAAAGAGAAAAGCAACTGATGCTGCCTAAATCCACAGAAGAACTGTGGGTTGGGTCAGTCTACTGTACCTGCCGAGGTACTCTAACAAATACTGTATGTGCAAGTGTACCTAGAAGAATTTATGCTTCCTTTTGTAAGGCAAGGGTGGTCACACCATATATTGATTAGATTTCCTTCTTTGCTTCTTTATAAATGTAATCTATTACCTTGAACATTTTTAAAGCATTCTTACTTTACAGCATTATTTCCACACTTTAACTTTGTATGTATGTCTAGATGAGAGAATTTGACAAAGACACAAATACACTAAAAATGTTTGATTGGTGTTCAATTGAGTGGTAGTGTGTATTCTTTAACAGGCATCATGCAGAAGGAGGGAGGAAGGAGTTCTAAAGGTAAATATCCCTCTCAACTTTAAAACACACAACTCAACTTTACTTTAAAACACACAAGTGCCAGTTGCACAATGATTTCTTGAGCAGATGCAGTAATATTTGCCTTTCATTTCACTCTCAAAACCAGATATTACAAATGAAGGTTTTTTGGTTGATCATCTGGATCTTTGATATTATTTATACATCTAAATTGTTAACAGATAGTTCTGTGGTAAAATTTTCAATTTGTTTGCAGTTAAGTGACAGAGTGTAATAACTCAAATGAAGAAGCGGTGATGGGAGGCTTTCCCAAAGAAGAGGAAATAAGTTTTGTTGGTGTTCGTTGCCTGTAGAGGTTGATAACAGTTATTATTTGCGCCCTTAAAAATATAATCTACACCCAACAGCCATTGTAAAGTCAGTGTGAGAATTACTTTTTTTTAAAAATTATACATCCAGCCATTAAATTTATATTAACCATCTCAAATGGAACATTTCACACATTGAGTTAAACAGAAAACAGAAAAGGTCATTCATCATGTGAATGCTGCTCATTTGTTTGTGTTTTGTTTTCTGTGTGTGGGTGTGACTGCGCAGAGGCCATACAGCAATTGCAGCTCCAACTGGTTGAATCGGACCGCCGCATCACTAGCTACGTGCGAAAGTTCAACAAGATGCAGGCGGACTACCACAACCTGATTGGAATCACTGCTGAGCTGGTCGACTCATTGGAGGCCACCGTCAGCGGGAAAATGGTAGGCCATCTTGACTGTGGGGAAAACAAACCCACGCATTTCAACACACAGGCTGCAGGTACAGGAAACAGAGGGATGCTGGCTAGACATAAAGAGTCACACACACACAAACAAGCTAATGAAGACTGTGCACACAAACACACAGACGGACAAAAAGTGTTTAATTTGGCTGTTGCTCGCATATGTAAAGTTCACAGTTGTATATCCAAACACTTAAAATAGGAATCCCCTTTTTATACACATACTGTAGTGTAGTTTTAAAACACCAGGGAGTATTTTAAAAATGCACTTTGCTCCTAAAACGCACTGACACAACCATGGCAGCCGTGCTCTTCCTCTCCCTACCCACCCAGTATCCTAAAGCTGAAGGGGCCTGCTGTGTTTTTGCAGATCTCCCCTGAGTACCTGCAGAGCGTGTGTGTTCGCCTGTTCAGCAGCAAGATGAGACAGAGCGTGGTGCAGAGCAGTGACTTCACCAGACCTGGCACTGTGAGTGAGAGCACACACGGTCTCTCTTCTCCCTCTTTCTCTGGCTCAGCTCACTGGTAGAAGGGTAACAAAACACAAGGCCTCAAGGCAAGACGATGGAAAACATCAGTCTTATACCTAAATACTAGCAGAGAGAACTGCACCCAGGGCCTTATGTCACAGAAATTAGTCCTGTTGACATTCAGGGTTTGAAGAGGATTCTTAGATGTTTTATAAAGGAGGGTTTCCTACCATAGCTTTCCTTTGTACTCTGCAGCCAACTCTAACCTATGTAGTAATCCTGCTGTTTGTATCCTGGAAATAGGTGGCTGGATACTGGTGTTGGAATAATACGCGCACACACACGTAGAAGGCTTGTGGAAAAGTTAAATATACGTGACACAAACGAAAGCAAGAAATTAGCAGTGTCAAACACCATTCACAGTGGCTGACGAGATCTAAAAACTACTTTTGAAGCTGAACTTTGATTTTAATGGCTAGAATAAAAATAATGCTCATGTTTGATTGCATGCTAATAGAGCGGGTATAGAAATATTCAAATCAAATGGCAATTAGCTGGTAAAATTGTTCATATCCATTTTGCTTCACTTGACAGCTGTTACAGTGTTCCTCCATGACACAGATGGTCAAAAAACTGTCCACATTGAAACCTCGACTATCACGCTTACTCTCAGTGGCCTTCATTGTTCAGTGTTGAATTCTGGTGTGTGAAATCTTTTTTCTTTGTAATTTTGAACTGAAAAACTTCTCTCTGTGTGTTTGTGTTTTTTTGCGTGTGTGATGCTTTTATCCACAAAGGGATATTACTCTATGAGTCCCTATGATGATGGCTATGTAAGTTTCATGTTTTCATCTTTACTTCCTGTTATTGATCCGGTCCCCATGTCATCTCGCTTTTGCCTCGCCGTGGCTCTTCCTCCTCCTCCTCCTCCTCCTCCTCCTCCTCCACCTTTCTTTGCCTTTGTGTCTGCCTCCCTTTCCTTCACTACAGACACATTTCTTGGCCGTCCTTTATACCCAGTCTATATTCCCTATAGTTGTCCTCTGGTTCATTCAAACCTTTATATAACCAGGATAAAAAACTCCTTGAGATTAAAAATCTCTTTTACAAGAGTGTTCCTACTAGATTGTCCTAGTTTAAAGGGATGTTATGCCTCATTGGCTGGAAGAATCACGACCTTTGTCAGGCCATTTGTTAAGCCAAACAGCAGCGTCTCTTTCAGGGCGTACCTCATCATTAAATAAATTTGTTCTTTTTCACTCCACAGTTTCAGTTTACTTTCCTTACCATTTGAATATAGACAGATACAAAGACAGAATGAATGGCAAGAATGGCCAACAAAAGGCACTTAGAAAAAAAAAGCACTGTCATGCTCAGGTTGTCAAACAGGTTAGGTGGAATTAAAGTTGTAATGCTTTGTAGAATACTTTATATATATTTTATATTTATATTGTGACAGTTCATAAATCCATTAATAGCAGGCACTCATATTAAACAAATGATGTAATTTATTAAATGATAACACTAATTTAGATTACTTGACTGGAATGTCAGGTCAAGCCTTTAACACTGATGAATAAGAAAGACCTGTAAATGGGAAAACAGCCACAGCCAAAATCTACCAGCATTTGACCGGTGGTTAATGTCAGTGTCCTACTCTGTCGAAAGCTGGTGGACAACAGTAAACATAAACAAGCAAGTATTCCGCTTCTTGTATGATAAATCCACAATTGACTGTAATTATCTGACTCTTTATACCTTCATAATATTAAGATGGCTCTCACAGATTTGATTAGATTTTTATTTTTTTGCTGCTCCACTAGAGTTTAGCTTGCTGCATGGGGATGAGACAAAGGAGCAGAGTCGTGTACTGAGACAATAGCATCATGTGTATATTTTCCATTGTCCCTGCAGTCATAAAAGAGTGTTGTGTGCAGACACGCTAAAGAGGCGAACAGAATAAAGGCATCTCTTATGTAAACTGTGCATTGTCAGACAATTCAGGTCAAGCCTTTGCCTTGTGTAGCTGAAATCTGAGAATAAATGTCCTTATGATGGCCTTAAAATCAAACTTTTATTAAAAAGGTACAAATGGCTTGGTGTAGTTTTTTTTTGAACATTCAACATAGGTGTGTGGCGTTTCTGTTAATACACAGTGATGGAGAATAATTGTTATCTGTAATATGTGCTAATTCCTAGTTGGATGTCACTTTTAATCAGGTCCCCCAGAGATGAGACACCCCAGTGTTAAATGGCCCTCGTCTCCTTGCCCTTTAGGATTCTTCAGGGCACCTGAAATGTTTAGAGGGAAAGGAATTTGGGAAGCAATCCAGGTTTCAATGTTCGCCTCCATTTTCGAATTACCTATTACACACAAAAGCAAAAATGTGCCCAGAACACCTGATACCTCAGACGACACGGATCGCTTCCTTGAAGTTACACTGTTATCGCTATCGGTCTAACCACCCAGGCTTCAGATTGAATTTCAGGGCTTTAAATCCCCTTTCTTAATAGTAAAAAACCCCCCACTAATAATTAGTTCTGTCACCCTTCCTTCATACACCCACACAGCCATCACACCAGCATAGAAGCCTACAGTACACGTTCACTAAGGTATAACAAATGAAAAGATGGCTGTTTCACACTAACCTACCACATCTGGTACTTTTTAATTGCTTAATTATCTTAGCCTCCTTGTCACTGACTGCATGGGCGATGTTGCCAAACAGTACTATGCTGTATGTCCAGGGAATCAGCATGTACCATAAGCATGACATTTGCATGTAAAAAAACACTAATGACTTATTTAGATATCATCTAACCAGATAATAAGGATAATAAAAGTAACAGTCTCATGGGATGAGTTTTCCACACTAGACACTAAAGCAAGTATAAGAAATGTTTAATATCAAATTCTAAGATACACTCTGCTCCGTCTGCTTTACTCAATTTTGTTCTCTTATAGGCCTCCTCGATGCTACGAGCATCCATTGCACCGCAGTAAGTCTTCAATTTGAAGAGGTTTTCTGCTTATCTGTACAGTTTGATAAGTGCTGTGGTAAAACGTGGCTGACATGTCTTTTTACTCATCTCTAGGAGATCCAAGGAGGTGCCAATGCTACCCTCACTGGATTATGAGAAGCTGAAGAAAGACCTGGTTGAAGGCCCGGACAGACTCAGGTCTCTGCTGCTACAAGCGCTGCGCTGGGTGAGTAATCATATTATTATTATTAATATTATATTCATAATCACCTATTTCTCTTGTGTCATATTTTGCATATAATATTTTCATGATAGTCGCTAATGTACTTATTTACAGTCTTTATTTGTCTATAACATTTGCAAACCACAGCTGCTTCTTAATCCTTGCATGCCTGCTTTATTTTACTTAGTTCTTTCTTACTGTTTTGTTGAAATGACCCATTTTCCATTTAGGGCTCATTTATAGTTCAGTCTGACTGTATCAGTCTCTTGAAGCATGATCAGGAAATGGCATTAGAGTTGCTGACATCCAAGTAATTCCTAACCCTTAGTACAACTTCTGTGAATAATTTCTGGACGTCCATTAGGACTGCGCACTTCCTTGTAATATTTTCCTTGATAGAATTTTACAGAAAGGTTAGTGTGGCATACTGTATAGTGAATGTTATCTGTGTTACATTTTATGATGTTTTCAATCAGGCTAAGAAGTGATGCAAACTTGCTGAATTTAACATTTTTCTAATTTGCCAAAATTTGTATTCTTTGTTAACCTAGCAAATGTTTGCTGTCTTAGCATACAGTATATGCTACATAAAGTCCTAGTAGCCCAGTACATCTATAGTATTCCACTCAGCAACTGCATTGGATCTGTGAGGGGAGAAAAACTCCCCTGTCTGTTTTACTTTGAGGCAGCTCATAAATACAGCAATTAATGAGCATGATCACAATCATATTCACTTTGCACGTCTTATCTTTTGAGTCTTCATTGGTGGGTCTGTTTCTCACATTTTTTTAGAGACTGACTCGCTCACTCCCTGGTGAACAGAGAGACACAGTGCTCCAGGCCTATATCAGTAACGACCTGCTAGAGCGCTACAGCACTAAACAGGTGGGACCGCAGGACTACAGCTTTTACTGTAATTGTATTGTGCTGTGTTTTGACACTACTTTAAAGCAATGACTATGGCAAATTTCTCCCAGAATGTCTACTGAACTGAAATTCATTCATTCATTTCATTTCATACTGAGATGCATATATACTGATATGCAACCAGCAGAGCCACAGTAAAAAGTAATTTATGGTCCATTGGCCTAAATTCCAGATTAATCCCAAGGCTCTAATTTCAGGCACGTCCCTGCTAGTGAATTGGCACCTTTGCTGGGTTTGTTTTTCACCTGCCATCGACTTGATGCTGCAAAGCTGGTGAAGAACGGACTGCAGACAAACTGGACATCTCATTTTAGCAATGCAGGATGTTATTTCAGTAGAAACTTCAAAATAATGATTGACTGTTTTCAGAAGTAAGCACTAAAATAATTAGTAATGATAATATTTAATAATAATACTATTTAATTAATAATATAATAATTTAGCTAATAATAATTTAAATATTGCCATTGGCACATTCTAAAAATCATGATGTACCCAGGATGGATAGGACAAATTGATAAGACATGTATGTTATAGTTAAGTCATATAGAATGATGCTTACCTAATGACTTTCTCGTCTTGATAATTAATCCAATATGACCTTCCCACAATAGTATCTAAGTAAGTATGTCATTTTAATTATTTAATTTTGTTTATCATCTGGGTGGAGGATTGTTATTACATGTTTCGAGTCTTGATTTCCTCTTTTTATTAAACAAAAGGCCAGAGCAGGGTACAGATTGTATACCAAATTTCACCTTCTCACTTCTCAAATCCTCATCTTTTGTTACATGCTTTAGTGTTTTGCTTATCATAGCAGCATTCTTTTCTTTTTTTCTTTTCTTTTCACATTCTCTTCACCTAGCCTTTAGCTGTAGGGCATGGTGTTAAGGACAATCCCTTTACAGAAGAGTTAATGATCCTCAGTTCATTCACATGATCCACACCTTAGTTCTTTATCTGTGTTTTTGCCATACTGTGCTATACTTCTAAGCTGTGGCTTGGCTACCAATATTGATATCATGGTATTGTGAGCCAGGTTCAGGTATGAAGAAGTTTGTGAAGACTTAACATAGCATGGTTTATTGAACCGGGCCGAGGAAATACTGTGCCAGCATACAACATGTAAACACATCAAATCCCAACACCAAATCTCAAAGATAACATCTTTTGTTCCCTGTTATGTTTCTGTCTTCCCCCCAATTCCTGTAAGTTTCCCTAATATGTCATTTTGTTTCCCTTTAGCTGCCCTTAAGATAGACTAGACTCAAATTACACACATTGTGAAAAGTGGCACATGTAAAAATGAGGTGATAAATATAAGGCCTGAAGTGTAATAAAAAAACAACTAAAGCAGCACTTAAAGTGAACAATAGCAGAAAGGCTGATGTGTTTGTCCAATGCATGCACTTGCTTATTTATTAGAGAGGTGTGTGTGCAGTTTTTCTACTTTTCATACATGTAGGCTTTGATATCCTAATGTTGCATAAACGTTACTTTTTTGTGTGTGTGTTTAGACTATGCAACTTAAATTATACCTAATTTCAAGGTCACTGCCTGGTATGTGACTTACATACGGTGTAGGCTACATATCATGACAACACTGTGCTATCAGAGTTTCTGAAAGGTACAGTGGGGAGATTACAAACAAAGTACAAACTGTGTCTTGTGAAATGTGGTTGTGGGAAAATAACCCAATGCATAGCGGCCTGTGGGTAGCTCAGGAAGTATGGGGGATCAGAGCACAAAACAAACAAACAAAAAAAATCCCAGGCTGACTGTGCCTCTTTTTAAAAATCTTGAAATCTCATTAGCTGTTGTCCTAACAGATGAGTCATTGGCATTTATCAGCTACTCTTGTGAGGCCTGCTCATAAGGTATGGTCATTCTGTGCAAATGAATGGTCAAATGTTACTGATTGTACATGAAAGCAGCTGATACAATTTCATATTACCCTACTTTTTGTGTTTTCATAGAAAACTGTGCTTCATTTGATGAGATCCAAGAACGAGGTTGTCCGCCAATACATGGCTCGTCTCGTCAATGCATTTGCTTCCCTTGCAGAGGGTAAGTGCTCAAAAGCCATAACATTTGGTTAACCATCATTATTTCTTTATAACATGAGTCATTGCCTGACAGGATGTATCTAGAGACATGGATTCGAGGAAGACGTCAATGGCTTATATCATAACTTTTCATTCAGGATTGAAATCACTAATGATCCTCCTCCTTCGCAGCAGCAGCAGCAGCAGCAGCAGTGTTGTGCCAGTAACTATGGAGGACATTTTACAAAGACATGATGTTGTTAAGGGATTTTGTGCTGACATGAATGCATTTCTATTATGTAGTTAAGTGGGTGTTGTAAGGACTTATTGAATTTCTAAAATGTTTGAGGAACCTAATTTCGTCTCAGTAACAGGCAGAGGTTGAGATGGTAGAAATCTTTTTGGTAACACGATCTATGAAGGTCATGGCTATAATGACTTATGCATACATTTATGACACGATATAATGCTTTTATAAGACATTTATAACAATTGTTATAATCACTTACAAACATGCATTAGGCACTACAGCAAAGTTCATAAAGCATTATGAAGTATTTAAAATGTGTTGCTTTGTGATCTTAATTCCAAATTGTGTTAATACTTAACAGGCCGTGTCTACCTCTCCCAAATCCCTGTTCTTCTGAAACTTCTGACAGAAGCACTTAGGAAGGAGGAAAAAGACTCCCTCACTAGAGAGAATGTGCTAGTGGCCCTGCAGAAACTCAGCCTCAGGTAGATTTTAAAATTGTGTTTTGATGAACATTTGCTTCTATAGTTTCTTTAGCGGGTAGCCAATTTCACAACAACCTTTGCAAGTTAAGTTTTTTTTTCCTTCTTACTTAAACTAGATTTAAAAATGTTTTCAATTCAGTATTCTAGTTTGGAAACTACATAGAGCAGTGAGTCAGAAAACAGATATTCTCGTTTTTTTTTCATATGTCAATATGGCAGCATTTTTATATAAAAAAATAACCTCCCGTCTTGGGTAGGAGGAGCCAGCAGACCGCCATGATAGCAGATGATCTGATTGGCTGGCTGGTGGATGAGCTGCAGGATTCAGACTGCCTGAGTGACTACACCCTGGAGTACTCTGCAGCTCTGCTTATGAATTTGTGTCTGCGTACAAAAGGTAAAGGCATGTAGATACAGTTGAATATTTGTTGAATGTCCCATCCCTTTTGAGTTTTGGCTGGTGAGAGTTTCCTCACAAGATGCTTTGCTTATAGAGGGTATGCACATGATGTCACAGAGCGCAGTTACGCTCACTGAGTGGCAGAAAGACGAGCAGCAGTGTTAGCTTGAATCAGCTAAAACACGAACAACACATCTAAAATGGGAAAGAGCTAGACCACTAGTTCTTTGGTAAGCAGTTAGGATCACTGTCGAGTCTGACTGCCTTTAATTTAAGCAAATAAGCACTTGTTTTACTCCCAGTTAGCTAAACGCAGCCATGGTAACAGATATTTTGCCACTCAGTCCAGCGTGTTCCGGAAAAGGAAGTGACATCAACGCGTACCCTCTATACATTTGACCAGATTATGTTCAAGATACTCTACAGAACCATTTACTCTTTAAGATGCACATTGTAAATTCCTGTTAGAATGCAGAAAAGGTTAACTTGACGTACCATTTCCCCTCCCATACATATTTAATCTTTTCCAATTTTGGAAAAGCGCCCAGCGAGGCGCAGACTAGTGTGTTTTAATACAAGTCTATTAACATTTTGACAATAAGCCAAAAACATTACATTTGGGAATAAAGCCTAGTTTATATCTAGCCATTCCTTGCTATACTACTGTATATCAAGGGCTTCTTGAAGTGCAACCAAGAAAAAATGTTAGCATATTAATAGCCTATGATGTCAGTGAAAATCCATTTTATCTCTTTGAAAGGCACACAGACTCTTTGTTCCTGCTGGGTGATTTTATTATGGACAGAGTAAAGGCCACAATTGTTTAGATTTTTCTGAACACAGTGCTTATTGGTGCACTCTCCTTATTATTTGCTTTTACATTATATCTAGACTGTATCTTTGTACATGTCACACCCTTTTACTGCAGATCCACCGTGAACAAATACCACCATTTTTGTCTCATTTGCCTGGGTTCTGCTTTTCATAAAATGCCACAGTAAAAAAACACACTGCAGTTGATTTGTCAGTGGTTTTATTATCATACACAGAGAAACATACAGCTCAAATAAAGAAATTATTTGAGTTCGTGGGAATTAATTATTAATGTGAGTAAAGAATAACGTGTCTCATTGTGTGTTGTTAAGTTAAAAAGTATGTGTATGTTTGCATGTGTTTGTGTGTGTGTTGGATGGCTGTCTTTGAGCAGGAAAAAGGAAGTGTGCAGATAATGCCAAACATGTGCTGAAGGTTCTAACTGACCTCCTTGGACACGAGAACCACGAGGTGATGCACGCATCCTTCAACACTCGCACACAGATGTTGCATGCACAATGCATACAATGTGCACACAGGACACACTGAAAGATGTTGAAAAACATGGACACAGCACACATGACACGTTAGCGCATGCAGAATAGATACACACATCCAGGCTTGCCATAAAGCTAAGTTCACGATGCCCTCCAGAATGTTTGGATGTCTTGAAAGAAATGAGCTAAGGCTTTAGGAGAGTCTATAAAACATTAAAAAACACTTGCTTCATTCAATTTTATGAAAGATTGTCTCTAGCATGGATGACCATTAACCCAAGCTACTGTAGTCTCACAAAAAAGATTTACTACAAGTTCATACAAGCTGTTAACATTTGGCCTGAGGTCATGAAGATAGAGACTATGTGTGTGTGTGTGTGTGTGTGTGTGTGTGTGTGTGTGTCTTTGCTTTCCTTAGATTCGACCATATGTGAATGGAGCCCTATACAGCATCCTGTGCATTCCCTCTGTGAGACAGGAAGCCAGAGAGATGGTGAGATAGCAGAAATGTCTTCACCTGCTTGGAGGAAACAGACACAGTTTTTGTTTTTTGCTCTGCATTTGTTTCTTTGTGTCAGTGTTGGGGGGGGGCAACAGGTGTCATAGGACACAGTCACTGTAACGGTGAGCTGCTGTGTTGTATTTGTGTCAGTGTCCTCCATACTGACTCAAATGTAATTATGCCATGAAATTCGGAGCTGCAGGAGAGCATGGATGGGGGCTGGGTCCCTACTGTCCAACAAATATAATATTTAAGCAAATGGCTCAGATATTAGACATTATTATTAACACAATTTTTAAAAAAGCTTAAAACAGCTCACTTGCATGTCTTGAAATGAGCACTTTTGAACCCCAGCTGATTGTTATTACAGTGTATACTACCTTTGAATTCTGAAGCAAACTAAAGAAGTAAACTTTTGTCTTTCTGCTGTAAAGACAATCACATACTTTAAGCCACCACCCCTCGCGGGCGACTCGGCTACCTGCGTGTCTCATGGCTTTGTGTTGTGTGTTTTATGTATTTCCCATTGGGGTTTTTTTGTCTTTTTTGTCGCCTGTGTGTACATACTGGTCCTTTCTGTTTATATTGTATGCTGTGTGATGTGAGCTGGTGGCAATAGAGTTTTCCTATTGGGGATTAATAAAGTTTTCTAATCTAATCTAAGAAATGTTATGCGCATATACTGTTTCCCTCATATGTATGTAGAGTGTAGAGGAGATTCTCCGCTGCTACAGCAAGGAGGAGAACCCAGATCTCAATAGACAAATCAAGTTCATCATTAAGCAGCTGAACTCAGGTTAGTGAAGTCAAAATTACTGTGACACAACAGATGTGTCCTACTTTATGAATGTGTATTATTATTTAATTATATTCCAAAGTGAATTAGTAAGTGACGCCTACAGCTGTTGTTTGTTTACTGACTTGTTGAAACCTTGTGCCGTGGCTGTGTTCCACCCAGCTGACGAAGAGGGGCCAGAGTCAGACGATGAAGAAGAAGAGGATGACAATGATGTAAGTCTTGCCCTCAGCCCGTTTGACACTGATAAGTTAATGCTTCACCATCTTATTATGTACCCATCGACACGTTAAGTCAATACAACTATAAGGACATATTAACAAAAACAGGTCACAAAAAAAATAAATGAGTAATGGATGAAAACGAGAGAAAGAGGAATCAAAAAAATACCTCATATTTCCCGAACCTGTAGATGGCAATCTCAGCATGATGAAGAAATTGCGTGTCTTCCACCTGTATGTTCGGGCATGTGTATGTGTGGACCTGGATTCTGTGGGAAAGTGGGTTATCAAGACAATGTATATGGGAGTAAGTTAAGGTGGGAATGACTGGAGTCACCAAGGTGTGTGTGTGTGTGTGTGTGTATGTACTATATGTGTACAATATGTGTATCCCCCTGTTCCCCTTGTGGTCACATAAGAATTCCTTGAGTGTGAGTTCTCTTATTCCATTGCCTCTGATCTTAGATGTGGTGTTTTGTAGCTGCTATCCATTTACTATGGCTATAAGGGTGAGCTGATATATGTAGTGTGGACTACACTGGTCTCTTGTTGGTACTATGTGACTTGGTGCCAAGCATTGTATTAGTGTTTAAGCTAGTGTTTAAGCTTAGCTTGTAGCCTTACATCAATGTTGTTGCAAACAAGTCTTTTGTGACTGTTTATGTTTTAGGTTTTTCTCACCTCATGTCCACCCCAAATGTGTCATTCTTAACTGATTCGCTATCATTGGCAGGAAGATTTAATGGAGGCAGACCTTGATACAGAGGAAGTCCTCCAACCACAGCCCAGGGAACTGTCTGGGGAGAGTCTGCTCACCACTGAGTACCTAGGCGTAAGAGCAAAACGCAAACACTCACTCCACTGCTCACTAAACTCAATTTAAATAAACATGCCATTTGTTTAGCAGACACGCAGACTGCTCACAATGACGCTGCTATTTTCTTACAACCCCATTTCCAGGAAATGCTGGCACGCTGTTTAAAATGTAAATATAAACAAAATGTGAAACCCAACACTGAAACCCAATATTTAATTGAAATAGCACAAAGACAACTTATCATATGTTGAAACTCAAAGTTTCATTGTTTTTGGAAAATTATATGCCCAATTCGAATTTAATGCCAGCAACCGCGTTACACAAGTCTCTCATAAGCCCTGATGGACACATGTAGAGAGCTTGGAGTGAAAATGTGTACTATTGTCCCAGAGGTTTTCCTATTAGTCACTCTTATCTATGATGCGTTCTAGACTTTGTTTTCTGCTGACTACAGTTTGTGTCTCTGCTGTTAAATGATCGCAGCAAGTTAACAAATTAACACGGAGATATGACATTTATATAAATTCTTCTGTGTGTGTGTGTGTGTGTGGTTTTGTAGATTATGACCAACATGGCAAAAGTGAAAAAGAAGTCAACCCCTCTGCCGCAACCAAGTGTTGACGAACCTCTACAACGGCCGGTCACCCCAAGTTCTCATCGTAATATCAACGCGGTGTAAGTTAAATACACATACAGATGATGTCAGAAAGTCCCAATTGGTTCTTAAGCTGACATGCTAATTCATGGTGTGTGTGAGTGTCAGAGTGACAGGAGGTGTGCAGTATAGGATTTAGTTTCGTGCTCAAGGGTGCTTTAGTTGTACATTGTACAGTAGTCACCTCCAAAAGCTCAGATAGCTCCTAGTCTGACCTCTTTTTTCAGATAAGGGAGCATAAACTCACAGCAAGTAATTGACACACTGGTTTTATAACTTAGTAACTCAAACTAAAAGTAATGCTAATATTTATATAAATCACTTAAATATAAAGTAGCACTGATAAAGGTCAGTAAAACTATTTAGATAAAGATTATAATATAAAAAATGACCTTATCTACCACTATGAACATCCTGAAAACCTGAGCTATATTGTTTGTGTCTGCTGTGTAGGGATTATCGATCCGGCGGTCAGGGGGGTGAGGGTAGCAGGGAAAGGGAATACCCTCTGAGCAGACAGAAGAGTGAGGAAGAAAGCCTGCCTCCTTCCCGACACAACTCTCGACCTCCTACACGCTCCGGCAGTCGCCCCAGCACTGGTGACTCCCTGCGTCACAGCATCGGTGGGTGGATGTAGTTTACCTACCAGATGTTTTTCAAATGTCATTCACCAATACATCGATACATTTGATATCAGTAGTGTTTCATATAGTATAAATAGTAAAATAATACATCTTTCACTACATGAAATTGCAGTCAGATTACTCATACTGTACTTAATACACTTGCGTGCTGAAAATCAGCTTCATATTTGTGGAACGATTTAATTTCCCTTCCACCTGCTCTTCTTTATTTGTTTTTTATTAGATTCATTTGATGTGATGCCCAGTGTCCACTAGACAGGGAAGCTCCTGCAACTTCCTCAGAAAGCATAAGGGATAAAGACTCAGCAAAATGTGCACCAAATGTCTATTGACCTATTTTGGCTTTCCATAAAACTGATGTCATCGTGGCATCACATTGTGCTCATGTGTTCCAACAGTGGCATGAACGTGTAACAGTGCTGTTTGATTGATTTATTTAAGTTTTGAGTTCAGTTTAAATTTAAAAACTAGATAGTTTAGTAAAATTCCAAAAGTAGTGTGATGAAGCCCTGATATTACCTTCCTCTCTTCCTGTCTATCACACAAACACACAGACTCAGAGTGTGGCCGGTTGTCCCAGGAGTCAGAGTTAAATGGGCCGCATGAAGAACAAGCCAGAAAGGGACGTTCCCAGGAGGAACACAATGGTGGACACTCTGCCAGGTAAGGTGCCCCCCCACACACACACACACACACACACACACATAAAATGAGGTTCTGTCTGTTTTCAAAAATGGTCCTGCCAATTAAAGTCTAAAACAGAGCTTCTTCATGAACTTAGCAAGTTACTATATTGATTTAGATTAGTTTGAGACCCCACACAATAACAGATAGAGGCAACGCTGAAACTAATAAAACAGTTTAAAAACATCATATGTCATCTCTGTTGAAAACATAGAAGTTAGAACCTGCAAACCATTGAGGTCTCCTGGTGAACATGAAGGAACACCTAGGGCCTATTGCTCAGTTGCATTAGGGGCATACTTGGTCTGTTAATTACTCATTGGTGTGTTTTGGGAGTAACATGCAGTAAACCAATCAGTGTCATCTTTTGGATGTGTAGAAGAACACAGAACATAAATTAACATTAGACCCGCATAAATGCGCACCGCATCTCTCTTAGCTGCTTCTTAGCATTGGAATAATGTGCCCCTAAAATAACAAAAAAAACAATTAAATGTTGCACCAACAATTAGCCTGACCACACCTTATTTTAAACCTAACACTCCCATGGAGCTGGATGCTGCTGTTAGTGAGAGCGGCTTGGTTGAGAGCTGCGTGTTCTGCTTTGCTACAGTCTTTGCTGTCATCGCAAACATCGATGAGATCTTCAACTTGAAAATGATTCTAAGTTTATTGTTCTAAACTGTACATTAGAAGTCGTCCATTTCAGATCAAGAAAAAGTTCTGTAGCTCTGGCTACAGCAGTAATACTGTGGCAAAGAAGAGAGCAGGCCTATCTTGACCATAGGCTGTTTAGAGTAATGGATATGACAGCTGTGGTTATGGTTATTATTATGAAAATAACAGAAGAGATGGATAAAAGATGAAGAGTACAACATAGGAAAGAGGGTGGTGAGTGTATAAGGAAGTGAAAATTACAGATACTTAGAAAGAAGGAAAGAACTTCTGTGTTTGAATACAAAAGAAGCACAAGAAAGTGTTAACAATAACACAAAAAACTGCAGTGTTTCAATCCTGAGTCTTCAGCTTGTAGATGCATTTGGTCAGTTGTTCTGTGGCAGCTACCTGTCATAAAAGGGACTAAACCAGAGTGAGGCTGTTACGGAATTTTGCAAATACTAATAAACAGTGTAAGTCAGCTGAGGAAAACTCCTGTATGTGTGTCAGTGTATTTGTGTGTCTGCGGAGAGAGTTGGCAAGAGTGCTGTTCTACACCGATCGGTGACTCAGCACTGCCAAGCTGGACGGTGAGACTGTGACATGCGTTTAAACGAGCAGTGCCCACAAAGAGGCTCTTTCAATCAAACCTCCCCTGCTTCTCCTCTCCTTTAAATCCCAGAGGAACGTGACTCCTGAATCCCGCCAAGAGAAATGAGTCCCAGGAAACCGCTTCAGTTATCCCTCAGCCTTTCCCCAGGAACGTAAAACACCTCTACAATACAGACTTCAGTGACCTCATTTCAACCCATTTACCAGACTTTAGTAGTGAGAGGACATTTCAGGACATAGCCGTGGATGTTTAGGTGAATAGGTGCTTTTGCAAAAAAAACCCTGCTTCAGACTCAGTCAGTTAGGTAACACCTGGGGGGGCAGCAAGGCTGTTTTCCATTCCCACATTAAAGTTAAAGACTGAATTCTTGAGACCCTGTTCCTCCTCCGAGTTGCTGATGTGGGTAGGATTTTAGAGGCCAATTATGCAGCAGGCATGAAAATTTCAGTGTGCTGCTCATTTATGGTTTGCAACATTCCGTTATACCAGGTGATATCTGGGATGTTGTTACTACTGTGAATAGAAAACAAGAATGAGTTGACTGAAATCCATCTATTATGGTATGGGATTGCTCCACAGGACGCAGGTCATTTGGCTCCTACCTGATAAGGACATTAGACAGAGTTTGGGCCTTAGCCTTTGTGACTGGGGGCAGATGAGTCATGTGATCCTGTCTCTCAGAATCACGGAGACGTAACACAATAGGGCCTTTTCCCAATGTGTACTATGTTATAAACTGCCCAGCTATAAATTAGCTGCAAATATTGTGTAATTTTCATGTATGCAATTTCTAAACACGGGTATAGACCGTGATGTCGTGGTAGCAACAACATTCACTTTTTCAGTTGTCTGTATGGTTTAAAGATACATAGTTAAACATGGTGGTCAACCTATCTAATCGTTTCTGCTGTCCTTATTTTATGTACTGTGTTGTTTTGTTTGCATCTTTGATAAACCAAATTGTTGCAAAAACGATATCTCACCACCGGTTGGACTAGTTGAATTGCATACGTATTTTAGATGAATGAGATAACATAATGAAGAAATAAAACATTCAACACATTGCTGGGATTAAATTGGATGTTCATGACGCCAAGGAACTGCAATATATATGTTGGCATCCTTCAGAGTCTCTATGGTATGGGTTACCCTATTGATTGATAGCTCTCTTGGAAGTATCGATAAAATAGTCTGGCACGCTGTCACCAGACAGGCTGAAACAAGGGAATGGATGCTATCAAGTGTCAAGGGCAAGAGAATTGTGCAAGGTTGGTGCTGTAGGACAACCTTGATTGCTTTGCAATGAAACTCTTAGAAATGAATGTTCATGGCTGTATTGTCTCATAGCTACTGAGCAAGTGAGAAATAAGAGTAACTGTGATATAAAGGAAATAATCAATAATGTCTGAATTGGCCTAGCCAATGTAGCTTTAAGATAAATTATGTAGATGATGTATACCCAGTGAATTTGTCTTATTTTGTCTCACAAGTTGTATGTATGAGATGTTGTATGGATGAGGTTTTCCCAGCACTTTTTTTATCAGAATGTTTATTATGATTGGTGATTTAGTGGTAGTGATGTGTCCTTGCCTTGTTGATATAATTTATTACTGCTACAAAGCAAAATAATTGTAATGTAATGTCGTCTTCTTCTTCCTATTCTTTTCCTTGTCGTCAGTGGCGATTCTATCCCTGCATTTGTAAGCCAGCCCAAGATTCCCCGTACACCTGACACAGCAGCCAGCCAGAACAGTGCACAACGGAGTCGAGGCCTGACTCTGGCACCTCAGTTTTCCCAGTCGGAGCCACAGCAGAGCAGTCGGCCAGGCTCTGCCAGCTCTGCAGGAGGAGGGGGACAACAAAGTGGAAGTAAGCATATGTCCACCAGCCAAACTTTGGCTCCAGCTGGTTACTTTAGCCACTTTGGAAAATAACCAGCCATGCTGATCCGATGCTTTTCAGAAAATTCAGTTGGTTTAGAAACACTCGTAATTCGTAATTCAAGATGAAAGCAGTAGACATATGACAAGTGACTTTGCTGTAACTGTTTATGTCTGTCTGTTTCATTTTCCAGCATACACTTTGAACTTGGATATGGGTACAGTTTTACATAACAGAACATGGAATTTTATACCTCTGTGCTAATATTGTGACATCATAAATCAAAATCTAGACATGGAACAGTAGTAAATGTCCTGCGGTGGAGATCAGAGGCAGTTAGGGATGGGTCTATATATAAATTCCGGAATCGGATTGAATGTTATCTCCCTGTACAACTCTTACGTGGTAAGAATTAAACAGTGCATGGCAGGTACTGCATCATAAATCTGCCATAGTATCATAACTGAGTAGGAGTCTTACAAACAGTTTTTTCTAGGAATGTCCACTCTTGTTGTTCTGGTAACAAAAGCAGACTTCATTGTAAGATGAAAATCACGGTCCTATTTCCTTGAGCTCACATTTCATTAGGGCAATTGTAGGTAAGAATAAATAAAATACAGCTATTATCTAGTTGGTGAAAATAGCTTAGATGTTGCTGTTGTTATTAGCTTAGAGTACAGAGCCTTTAACAATACTAGCACACATCAGAAATATCTTTTTGCGACTTTAACCTCAGAGAAAATTAAAATTCTTCTCGTAAATTTATGACTAAGCTCTGTAAATGTTTTTTTTTTTTTTTTAAATCTACAATGGCTCTAATATGCCATTCTAGCATACAGTGATGACCATGATGAATTATTTTGAAGGAGACTGAGTTTTGTTATTGTCAATTAAATAAGAAACAGTTCTCTAAATGCTCACAATCTGCTTGGACCATGATCATTGCCAATTGGTGGCTATATTTAATTATTAAGATTGAAGTTTTTACTTTTTTTCAAAGCATTTAAAGTCGATATTTTGAACTTTTCAACCATATTTGAACATTGTGTTTTAAATCTGTAGCAGCCTCCTTATTTTTGGACTATCTTCAATCCTACAAAAAAACTAAAGGAGTACAGTAAGTCCAGAGAGGCATACAAAGCATCATGTATCTGATATTAATGTTTAGGCCACCAGACTGTCAGATGTCAATGAGCTGTGTTTAATCTCAGGAAACCAAAAAAGATAAATCTATGGATATTTGATTGTAATATTAAACGTACAGTGGGTAACTTTTATAAAAAAAAATTAAAAAAACATTTCAGCATATATGACAGATCGAGGCAGATAATCAGAAAAATACCAGGTTTTTCCTCTTAGTGCTCCTAAAGGCATTTGCAAGAATGGCCCACTCCAGGGTCAAAACAACCAATCAGAGCCAAGAGGAGTCTCTAACTCTGTGTCAGTCACTGCTTATGCACAACTTTTGAGGGGGGACAGTGGTGTACTAGCCTCATCTTACCGACTGCTGCATTAACCTGAGGTTGTATAGAAAATATGGTGAGTAGTAGTAACATAAGGCAAACAGACTGTGTCCATCAGTGTCTGTGATCTTTCACCAAAAAAAAGTGAAAAACAAATTGTTTCTTATTGGTGAACAACAGTGAGATAGTCACTCAGCCCTTCCCTTCCATAGCAACATTTATTTATGTGCTGTCCACTTCACATCTTAAATATTGAACTTGTCACTGCAGGGAAGATGGCCTGATCAGTTGCTCTGGTGCTCTTGGATGATAACATGCTCACATGCATCTTAATTGTATTTGATGAGCGATTACCTCCGGCTCTTATGCCGGATGCTCTTACCATAAAGCCTGTAATAGGGCCTAATGGTTAGTCCAAGCCACCACATCCTCCTCTGTGTATCTTCCTCTGTGTGTGTGTGTGTGTGTGTGTGTCTGTTGTACTTTTGAGGTCTGGCAAGTGTCACACATGTATCAACTTACAAGGAAGTCACTTAATCGTATTTGTCGTAATTTGTTTTCTGATAGCTTGTCGTTCTTTATTGTTAAGCCACTGTCTTTTCACATTATTTCGGCTTCTGCTGACTATCAAGTATTATAATGCCTAATATTGGCTGCTTGGTGGAGTCTGGCTGCAGGGAGGGAACACCAACCACACACACTGACACAGGATACCCTTTAGGCCTACTTTTGGTAAACACATCCGTGATGAGTGACAGAGGCACTCCTTTGGCTGAGGAAAGATAGAGGGGGCGTTTTTGGAGCTGTGACCACCCACTCAGCCAGCACAAACAAGATGGGGAGCTGCTGCTGTCTTGCCGTGTGGAGAGGATGAGGAAAAAACTGTATTATCCTACCCAAATCAGGTCAACAATGCTGGCTTCACGTAATGACAGATTCCCGGTTATGCAGCTAGAGGAAGACCAGCTGTATCTATTACGACTGTCACTCTGGCATGAAAGGAAAGAATGTAAGGTTGCATACTGGTACTTCAATGTTTAAACTTCACTGTGCAGAATGGTGTATTTCCAGAGTTTTCACATTCATCTGCTGCAGAGGGGAAAGTTTTTTTGACTAACCTTAAATCTTAGTTTAACATGTGTATGCACATGCTTATCCAAATCCAACATGCAATTTACACATGTGTGATAAGAAAACGTGAAGCCTCCAGTGCACGTATACACTGACAATGGGCTTTTTAGTGAAATAGGAAACATTGTGTGTCCTGCACAGATTCAGATTCAGTGACTGTCCACTTTCTACCATCCCTTCTTCCCCAACCCCTTTTACTAAATCATCCCCTTCTCTCTCCTCCTTCAGGCAGCCAGTCAAAGAGGAGGTGAAGAAGGAGTTGTCACCATGGAGTAGTACTATCTCTCCGGGAGCATCAGGCTTCCTGTAACATCATCCCCCTCAGGTTGTGATCAGGGTCAGGGCAACAGAGATGATCGTGGATCAGCAGGAGGAAGAGAGGCTTGAACAATGTGATGGATTGTGGCTCTGCACTGCCCGTCCCCCTTTTGAAACATGATATGAGGTCAGAAAATAGCCACAACCCCCAGGTGATAGTTGGCACACCTGAATATGTGCAACATCCTCCAGCCATGTCAAAATTCATGTGGAACAAGATGTAAGTATTGTAATTTGGAAGAAAAGCTCTGTGTTGAGAGAAAATATTTGATAACCTTTCTGTCTACTGGCTTACTGTTTTTCTGACATAAGCACATTACCTGCCATTTTACCTACATACATAAGGAGTCCCAGGGACGCTTTTTTTTTGTTTATAAATTCTCGATGTCTCTGTTTNGAATACAAGCGGAAGAGTTCAGTCTAAAGCTCGGTATGGCTTCACCTGGTTTTAATAACATGTAAACTATAGATTCATGGTTCAGGAAACTGGACATGACTTAGCAAAGAAATAAAATATTATAGAATGTTCCTGTGGTTATCAAATAAGTGTGATAAGATTAATTTATATAAAAGAGGCATGGTAAGGGTTTTTTTTTGTCTTTGAATTGATTGCACAGAATTTTAAAGAGTGATTCAAAGTTCTCATCTTCATTCTACAAATCAATAATCTTCTGAATTTCACTGCGTACTGTATATGTTGACATTTGACCATGGTGGAAACTATCCCTCCACATGAATAAATTATTTGCTTTAATGCAAATATAAAGCATTATCTCATATCAGAGTAGCTGCTCTTTTTTTAATTTATGTTTCAGGAAATGTTTACAAGAAAGACACAGGTTTTGACATTAATTGTCAGGCTAGTGCATGTTTTTTTTTCCAAAATATTAGGGACTGCTTATTGCTCTTAATATAAACTATCATCCATACAACTTGAATATGTGTAAACTTCAGTACATTTGCACTGTTTTTCTTGTGTCAGGTGATGTGCTGCATATTTATGTTAATTGCTACATTTTTGTTGTAATGCATTTTGATAGCAATTGATTTTGATACTTTAAGTGGTTTTAAATAAATGTGTGATGTGTCACCTGTTTTCTGTTCTTTGAAATGTACATTCCTTTCTCCATTAGCTGCAGTCTTGAATCATAAATCACTTTCTCTTTCATAATTACTGCGAGCGAGAAGTAGAGAAGTAGTGTGCGCTCAAAATGTTGTGTGCTCGCCTTTGTGCTGTACTGTCCAAAGAAAAAACTCTTGTCTTGTAAACAGAAAGATTTGTCACCCTCGTCTACTCACCTCACAGCTGCACCCTTACAAAAGTTATGGGACATGCTGAACTCTATGTAAAGTCCCCGTGAATAATTATCATCAGCATTCAGGACGCACTCTAAGACCTGTTGTCACTTACAGTCTGTTTATTCCTGCACTGCATTACTTCATTTTGTTGGAAACAGCCTGGTAAAGAAGGAAGGGGAACAGTACAATAAGATGGGGTGAATTATGCAACTGTAACAACAGAAAGTGGGCAGGCAATGGAGATTGCTCTGAGTTAATGGATTACAGAGATCCTCAGAACGGTGACAGTCCAGAGAAGTAATCTGTATTAATTTTAACTGTTCAAGGCTTTGGAAAGTGTCGGATATGTGCAAAGCATAAGCAAAGTACTGTTCATGCTCAGCACACAGTATCCTGTGTCACATTAAGGTGACATGAGGAGGAGGTCGTGTACAGTGGGTTTTAAGAGTTTTTTAGCTGAAGATGCCTGCCATGACTGAAAATGACACAATGACAGCGGAGAGAGTGAACCACAACAGTAAAGTTGTGGGCCATTCAGCTGAACAGTGAGTTGAAACTCACTATGAAGCTCAGTAAAATTAAAATACTTGTAGTCAGGACATTACTGAATAACACACATACTGAATGATACAGCTAGTTTTAGCTGGGCAAGTCTTCCTAACTCTCACATGTGGTTCCCCAAAGGATAACATATTTAGCAATTAACATTAGCCAGTGAGCAGAAACACAATGTGAGGAAACAGGTTGCACATGACAGACTGACGCACTTGCAGCCAGGTGGCCGTGTAACCCTCAGCTTGAGTAACGCTGGCACTGTGCAGCTGTTTCGGTGACAGAGAGGAAGCTGCTGCTTTCTATCAAAACAAAAGTGTGGATAAAATCTAGGGGATGGGCCTTATAGATATGTAAAAATATCAAACACTGTCAGACTTATTTCATGACTGTTACGCCCCACCCTTTGGTGGCAACATGGGGCGAACAACACCCTAACACTGACCCAAACTCAACACAAATAAACACCTTCAAAACAACCAAATCAAGGGAATTTACCATAAATAGACAATAAATTAAGAACACCAAAAACACAAGAACATAGCACAAAAATGCCCCAGCTGAGAGGCAGCAAGACAAGCCCAAATCAAGAAGCCTCTCCTGACACTTGCGTAGCAGCTTTTAAGGACCACCTTCCAAGGCCAGGTGGACCGCGTACAGCAAGTAGCTGGAGAACTCCCGCAGCAGAACTAGAAGACAGAAAACAACATGGACACAGCACAGACAAAAACATACAGCCGTAACAATGACTCTCTGGGCCTTTGCAGCACCAAGT
The DNA here is from genome assembly GCA_029875015.1 of Lepomis gibbosus. NCBI lineage: Eukaryota > Metazoa > Chordata > Actinopteri > Centrarchiformes > Centrarchidae > Lepomis > Lepomis gibbosus. Next base: position 19,242 of record JAPMOB010242855.1, on the reverse strand, counting down.
GCAGGAACACACATTTCACATACATGGTGTATCTTTTTGCCATTTCAGTTTTAAAAGGCTGTATCAAGACAACATATTGTATTGTGTACCAGGCTGGATTATCCGTGAAGTGGGCAACTGCTCCAGGACCCACAACTCAAAGAGCCCTGAAAGCTCCTCTTTTCATTTTTTGGCTGATTTAATTGAAAGTTGACATAATAAGGGACCTTTAGCAGGGCCCTGCCTCATTACCTCACCTTGAAGCCGTGCCTTTAAGAGGACCCCAGTCAAAATCTATTTTTAAGACCTTTATTATTTCATATGTTGCATATTCCCAAATCAGTGTCTTCGAAACATATTAACAATTTACTCATGTTTCACAGTAGAGATCTGAGGAAGCAACTCTCCACAGCACAGCTGTGCTGAAGTTGATCAGAATGACCTTCATGCATTACTAGATTGGTTTTAAATAAATCTCAAAATAATGTTACAGACCATGTTGCATTTGAAACTATAAACAAATGTGGATTTGCATTTGTATTTGCATTTGCATTTAACTATGAACCAGGAAACGTCCAAAAGCAAACAGCTTTCAACATGTGCAACTGCATGTTTATGTAACATTTCATTCTTCACCTTTGATTTTTACTTGGTGCTTTAGTTAATATAGTTAACTTAAAGACTAGTTTATGTCCTTGCTCTGGATTTTCTTAACAGGTGTGTTAGGTAGATTGCATCTTTGCATCTTTGTAGCTCTACAAAAGAAAATGTTATCGTAACAAACAAGACCCCTTTTTTTGTTGAAGACACTCAAATCTCCAACAACAGTACAACTGAAGAGCCCTAACTGTCAGGATCGCTGGCACCCCTTTCAGATGCGCTTATCAGTAGACAGCCATGTGTTCCACTGATAAAGCTGACGCAGACAATGAAGAGACAGCATTTCACTGTCTCTGTCTCCTGAACCTCCTGTTTCCTCATGACCAGTCCTTTTGAATGGATAGATAGAAGTGACCACCAAAACTGACCTTTTGTTGTAAACACTTGCTGTGTGTCTTTCCTTTCAGTCCATGTTTGGTAGTCTTGGTAAGTGCACCAAATTAACCCTTTGGTAAGGGCGAAAAACTCATAACATATTAACAGAAGGCATTGTTGTCAGAGCTTTGGATCTTTTCACAAGTATGGTATTGTTGAAGATTTAAAGAGGCTGCTGATCAAACAAACTGAAGGCTAAAGCATTGTTGGAATTCGTCTTTTACATTTTTGACCCTCTCAGGAATGTCCTTACAAACTATCTATTAACCTTTAGTGTGCATACACCTAAACCTTTGCTGTGTGTACACTAGAACAAATCCAAACTGTGCGTTAGCATGTTCTGTGGAACACAGTAAGTACCGGTCTACAGCTGTTGATCCTTGAACAGGAAGGGGATAAAAGATTAAATCACTGACACAGATGACACCTGTATCAGTTTAACAGTAGGCCACACTAGCTGCTTTCCTCTGGGCTTTCTGCACACACCAAGGGTGACTTACGCCTGTCTGGACAAAACTAATGATTCTGGAATTGAGCCTGATATTTGATTATTTACATTGAAAACAACAGTTTATAATTGCAACACAAGGGCTAATTTTGCTTTTGACCATATCACATGGTCTTCATCAGCAGATGGAGTTTGTCCAGTTGTCACAGACCTGTAGATGTTCAAACTTTCTATTATTCTGAGAACCTAGGACTATAATAGGATATTAAGTTAACCCATAGACATATAAAAGAAGTGGGCATTGTGGATGTCACCCATTGATTTGTAGACTACCGTTATGAAGCCATCTGGAGTTTTTGCAACCAGGCACCTGACGTGACAATATTTGGACGAGATGGGACTATTAAGAAATCTTTAGAGCTGAATTATATGAAAAAAATGTAGGATTAAACACTTTATCCTTGCATTCTGATGAATTTCACCAATCTATGTTGAAAATGTTTTTATTTACGTAAAGAGAAACATATATTCAGGTGCCAGGCGACAATTCAAACTCTATAGCCTAACACTACCAGAATGTAATGCAATGCAGCTCTCAGTCATTCTGTGTTGCTTTCAGATCTGTTTCTCCTGTAGATCCACTTTTCTCATGTAATATCATCCCTGCTGAGTCAGGATTTAGTCTTCCCTCTTCGTTATGTCTTTGTTTGAAGTAACCTCTTTAAATGTGCGTGTGACACCTGTTTCACCCAAATGATAAATTAATTTCATTTTAATTCAGTTCTAAACTCCTGGACTTTAATCGCTCCTGTGTTTCAGCAGGTTTTCTCCTAATGTTCAAAACTTTCTGCACGTTCAGAATCTCTCCCACATATCTGTTCTCTGACATGTCCAGAAAAAGTCATTACCAGACCAACGTCATCATTTAATGAAATGTCTGCCAGCCCTTTACTCTGTGGTGCATTGCATTATTGCTCCACTGGTAGTAACAATTGCATTTTGACGCATGCAATTTGGGACTGCATGATGCATGTGAAACCGAAAGTAACTGAAACACTTTTGATCAGGCAGAAATTTCACCACAAATCCACACACATTATCTTCAGCAGCTCAGATAAAGTGCAGCTCACAGTCCTGAGCAGAGCACACTGCGCAGAGTTTTTAGAACTCTACCTGCTAAGTTACCACTCATCAGAACTGTCTGGACTCACGGCCCAAGCGGTGTGGTTCAGTTGAATAGTATATGGGTGTATGCCAGTGTTGCATCAGCTGGGTGGAGTTGATTAGCTCCACGAGTCTTTCTTATCAGTTACAATTACATTTGTATTTCATTACGTGAGAAAATTAACGTATGTGTAAATGAACAGTATGTGAAAAATGTGTGAGTCTTGCGAGACAGCTTTTTACCTGTTGTGAAATCTTGTCATAATTTAATCTCATCAGATCTCATGATACAAGATCTTGTCACACCCCTATTTCTAATGGAATCTGACTTCTTTTTACAACCAGTGGCGTTGCCCCCTGTTGGCTGTTAGAAAGAGTGCAGGTTTAAGGCACTTCCACTTTGGCTTCACCTTGCAGACCAGGGTGTGTCCCGCTTGGGTCAAACGTAGGTCCCATAGACACAAAACAAGCTCTGCTCATGAAGACCACAAGATTTGGTCAGTAACAGCAGAAAAGCAAGTAAGTGGAGCTTGAAGGACCAATGTATAAGATTAAGGGGGATCTATTGGCAAGCAGGAAGCAGGTCTTTTTCAAGAGAGTCCATTAGGTTGCACCGCCATGTTTTGTCAGTTTGCCAACGCGCTTGGAAGGAGAGGGTGAGGCAAGGAGTATTCAGTTGGTTACAATGTGATGCTATATACCACGAAATCCTACACACTGGTCCTTTAAGTTAAGATTGTTTTCTCAGTTCCTTGATTAGTTTTGATGCTGCAATATACTAATCACACAATGAACACACCAGGTGTCCCAAAATAACATCACGTAAATCATTAATATCATTCTTGGAATTTTGCAGGTGGGAAAGTTAATAGGCCCAAATCAGTGATGTATTTGAAACAAAACAGGAAAGTGTATCAGCACTACCAAAGCCTTATCAGAAACTTCAAACGGCAAAATCAGTAAAGCATGAAGTAAATACATGCAAGGAAAATTTCAGATTGTCCTTTGTACCTGAGTGCTTGTAAACTTATGGGTTTACTTAACCCATAGGGGCCTCTGGGTGGATAGAGAGGGGGCAGGTGTTTACCTATTGCCATAGCTGACAGGGGCTTTCAAAACACAGCCTGATCACAATGTCTTTGTTCTATCAACTTTTTCAGAGGGGAACATCCTCAGTTGACGGCTGAGTGGAAAAGAGGGAGGGAGAGAAAAAAATTCCCCTCAAGCAACTTTTTCTCCCCCAACAGTAAATTCTTTCAAAGTGACTGAGGGGTTAGCGGCCAGGGCCCCTCACTTATCCAGAGTCAGACAGCTGACAAGAGTTGGAAAGACCAAAGGTAATCCTCTCCCAAGTCCCTCAGGTGTGTTAAGCTCAACAAGGGATTAGCACAGACTTCCTGTGAGCCAAAGGTAGCAGCAAGGTTTTCCTTTTCATATTAACAGTACTTTTTCTCTTACCACCCTAACCCTCCAGCAAGAACTACAAACATAAAGTGAAAAGGAGCTGTTCAGTGAAAATCATGACTGATGGAGTGACAGTGCGAGGGACAAGTGTACCAAGGGTGGGTCAAATTGTGTCACTTCAACTAATAGGATAAAGATTTCACAATCTCTACCAATTTCCAACGAAGCTGTTGCTCATTTACCGTGCATCTGAAAGGTTTCCTCAGATAGGGAAACAATTCTGTAGATTTCTGTAATTACTAGACTTACTAATACTTTTTTTAAATGATGAAAAACAGTGCTTTGACAGCATGACAGCACATTATCATTAATATTTCACAATTATATTTTACACCCAGATCATGTTCCCTCTTTTCTTGTTTTGGCTTTTTTAGGCTGTTTAATGATCTATAATTTTTTGTTTCATCAAACATGTTTACACTATTCAAGGGATGTTAGATATGCCTACAGGACTTGTGTATGAGGGAATAAGGGCTTTCATTGTTTTACAATGCTAACTGCCAGCAGTTATAGACACAATATTACTCAAGCTTCTGGTGGCAAATTTGTTATTTGTGATGTTGGGCTATACAAATAAAAGTGAATTGACTTTCAAGTAAGCTAAAGAAGTGTTATTGTTTTTTGTTTCATTGTTTCAAGAACAAGATGTTATGGTGAAAAGTAAAGTGGTGGGCTATAAAACTAAACAATGAACCGAAGGTTAATCTTGATATAAAAATAATATTCTACAAAATTGCAGTTACGTGGTCATATCCTGACACCAATCAGTTGTTACAGTGAGTCACTGTGCTCAGTTTTGCTTGTTGGCAGATGCTTCTGTTAATCACCAGTAACACTGCCTTTCCAGCCAAAGGAAAGATAAGGGACTGTGGTGTCCATCACCACTTCGCTCCTCTTCAGCCCTTGCAGAGCCTGAATACATAGAGAGGGAAAAAAAATCTAAACGGGAAAAAACACCGCCAGCAGGCAACAGGATGCACATGGCCCTGAGAAGGATGGCTGGTTGGATCCAGGAAATGGAGAGAGAAGAAGAGGAAGAAGTGACTTTGGATCACAGCTGTGTTCAGATTTAAAAAATCCCTGTTTTGGAGCACAGAGAGACATTTTGTTGTTCTTTCCCCAGACCATAAAGAGGCCAGGAAGAGCACAGTTTTCTACAGCAAGGGTTAAGTGCAGTTGTGGTGGTGACAGCTGTGCAATCAGCATTTCAGCTATCGCCAGGGAAGGATGACATCACAAATAGCTTTAATGGCTGAGAGACTTTTAAGAGTTAAAAATCAAATCAAGTTCTGTCTTGTCACTAACATTTATTTTATTTCCATTATGTCCATCTTTTGTTTTGGTGATACAATGTCTTTGTGATTTCTCAGATAATTTCACAAGAGAAAACCAAACTGACTTTCTTTAGATTTCCAGTGCGGGCAAGATTTTTTAATCATGTGGCAAGAAAGCATTCAACAAAAGTGCTAATCTTCAAAAGTGACATATCAAAGTTACTTTTATGGGTGTCAAATATATGAAATCCTTAGACACACAAGTACTCGATAAAAATAGTCAGTAGCATATCAGGATACAACATTGTATAAAATTGTTTGTCACCACTTCTTCCATTTTAGAATGCTTCTTTCGTTATTTGTTTTAATGTTGTGTTCCTGTTGCGTCTCTTTTATCTGTTAAACACATTAGACCCACCTGTAGATTTTAGATGGTTTAGTCACTTATTAGGGCCCGAGCATGAACCGTGCGAGGTCCCTATTGAAAATGAAGGGATTATTTTTCTTTTTTCTGCAAAGTAACCTCAATTTCGGCAGCCTAAACATACTTGAAAACTCACCAAACTTTGCACAAAATTCAGACGCAGCGAAAAATTTTGTATTTTATGGGTTTCGCAGGTGGGTGTGGCAAAATGGCTCGCTAGCGCCCACTACAGAGCAGCCCCCCGACTAAGTTTCACCTACATGTATGAAATTTCTGTGGCACATGTATAATGTCCAGACGTACCAAAAAGCCCCCTGGAGCGATGCTCTAAACCCAACAGGAAGTCAGCCATTTTGAATTTTATGGTAATTTTTGGATGATTTACACACTCCGTACTCCTCCTAGGGATTTAGTCAACTTAAAATTTTCGCTGTGCAGTCTAAACCCATTGATGATTAAAAGTTGTACAAACGGTGAGTTTTTGTGAAACATGCCCGTGGTGTGCCGTCCAAAAACGATGATTCGCCATGAAACAGGAAGTTGTTGTAAGTTCAGTCTACATTCTCACATCTGCACCAAACTTTACGTGCCGGATAAAAGTCCCTGCCCCGAACACATCTACACGCCAATATTCATTAATAGTCTATGCAGCGCCACAAAGGAAGTTATGATTAACACATTTGTGCAGCGTCCAAAGCGCGTGGCAATTCACAGCCACACTGTCAGAGCTCCAGAATCTAAAACACGGCCACCTCGCACCTTGACGCACTACACGTGCAAGTTCCCGCCCAACGCTGCTAGCAGCTTTAATATTACATATTTTACATAAAACTGTATTTTTGAAGATACCATCACTAGAGGGTAGAAAAAACAAGCTGAAAAATTCAGATCCATTAGAATATCCATTTAATCGCAAACCTGTTAGCACACAATTGCGTAATTACACATCTGAGAGACAGAGCAACATCAAATATTTACTTTTTGCTGTTTTGTTCTCCACCATCTGTCTGTCTGTTGTGTACAGTGCAGTGGGTTAAGAGGTTATTTTACTGGAAATGGGTGAGGGGGTTGAAGAGCATGACTTGACCATACTGCAAATGTGCCACAAAAAAAAAGAGTTACAAGAGGCTAAAAGGCTAATGCATATGGAGCAGCAGAAGTGAGAGCTAATGTAATTGTCTGTGTATATCAAAAATATTGATTACCAGTAATGCAGTTTAGTGTAGGTAATTGTGTTGTAAATCTGACAGATGATATCTTCGGCTGTTCAATGACGAAAAACATGTGAGGAAATTGTTTATATGATTTCTTCAAAAGGTCTTTCTTCAGTTCTGGAACATTATATGAAAAAGAAGAAAGTCTCCTTTTATGTAGGCCAGGCCAGCTTTGTGTTATTGTAACTTATTTTTTTTTCATATGTGAACATCTCTGGTGCAGTAAGGTACATTCTAAACTGGTGGAAAGAATCTAAGTAAATTTACTCCAGTATTGTAATTAAATACTTTCGTAAGCAATTTAACAATTATTTAATTGTTTTATTTTCTGCTACTTTATACTTATACTCCGTGACATTTCAACTTTTTACCCCACTTAATTTATCTGACAGATATACAATTACTTTACAGAAGATTCTAACAACAAAACACCGGATCAGCTTATCAAATTTGGTTCAGTGTTATAGAACAAAATACCCATATCAAATTAGCTCACATGACACGTCACCAATCCAATAATACAGTAGGATATGTATGATGATATATATGAAATGGTCCATTTTGAATAGCAACCACTTGCTATTTCTTTTGATACTTTTATTTTGCTGATAATTATCTTGTACTCTAACTAAAATGTGAATGCAGAAGCTTTAGAGCTTTTTAGTTGAAAAACTTAACCTCAGAGTTAAAAGTGTCAGACATGAAGTCAGACATCATACATAGGCTAATTAATGCCAATTTCCCACATGATATCCAGGATCTACACGGAAACAAAAGTATTTGTTTTTTTTCACTCCAGAGATGTTGTGAAACAACAGATAGGCTATCCAATGTTTGCCTTGCGGTGACTGTGGAGGATAATGCTTATGGAGTACAGGTGTGTGTACACGGACTCACTCCTCCCTGTCCAGTCATCATCCACGCTTGTGCGAATGTGGGCTCTACGTAACTGCAGCATTGCCTTTAAAAGCAGATCTCAGCGATGGACCGAGATTAGTCGTCCGTAGCGCAGACCACACCGCACATCTGCACCAGCAGGCAAAGGAACCTTCAAACTGTCTGCTGGTTTTACACGACATTATTTTCAACAATTTCGTTCTGATTGGATAGGAAGGGTTGTTTTAACGTTTTGTCCAAAAGAGACAAACTCAAGCCATTCCAATTTTGGGCTAAATTGTCTACAAGGAACAATCACAGGTCGCCTAAAGCACAAGAGAATATGTAAGTTGTATCTTCTTTAAATATTTCATCATTATAGGCTAGATTCCTGATGTAGAACAGTTTTTACACAACGTTTATCTGACTTGTCCTTGAAGATCTTCATGTGAAAGCACGCGGCCGTCCATCACTCGCACAACTCCACTCACTTTTAAAGTGACTTGCCGATATTTTAACTTACAGAAATACTTGTAATGCTCCTTGAAGTTGAGTGAACAAGACCTTACCCCACTTAAGCAATTATTTTTCTGTTGGTAGTATAAACATGCGGGTTTATCCTCTAAGGGATCATTTATTGAATGCTATGCATTTTTGCTTACACTTTCATACCTATTCATCTGTTGGGTTTTAAACTGTTTGTAATTCCAAATCGTATAGAACTGATGCATGTCCATGGTATCACTGAAAAACGAAATACCCTGGACTTTTTATTTGGTGTATTATTCTTACTCCTAGACGGACCACAGTTAGATTTGCTCACGGTGAAAGACTTAAAAATAAGACTAATGTCCAACTTAAAGATAAACTGAATAAACAAAAATACTTCCTTTACCAACATTTGATCCCATGTTTTTTTTATATTAAGCTCATTGTTTGATGCTTAGTGACTTGTAGGGCCTCTAAATACAATTCAGTATTTAGCTTTCCATCTCTCAAAAGGTATTTTAGATAAATTTGGTTGCCCTAACTCTGACTGGCTTCTGTCTTTGTCTTCACCCAGGATAAACAACAGAGATCGCTGGAGGGTGTACAAGATGGTGAGTGTCATGTTTTTCCTGGCTGTGGTGGCACTGACTGTTGTCCAGATGGGGACCATCAATATGGGGGCTCCCTTTGAATTTGAGAGGCAGTCTCGCATGGATGCCTCTGAGGGAGCGGAGCTTGGAACTGACATATACCTGGGGATTAAAGACTTCTGGAAGGCTAGCAAACACCAGCCAGTGCCTGAAGCTCGGGCTAACATACAGGAGCTCAGAATGACTGAGGACATTAGCCACCAAACCTGGGATGTAACAAGCTCTAACTGTAGCGCCAACCTCAACCTCTCAAGTCAGGACTGGTTCAGGAGCTTGGAGGAAAATTTCAAGCAGTTCATGCTTTATCGACACTGCCGCTACTTTCCTATGCACCTCAACCACCCAGAGAAGTGTACAGGGGACATAGATTTGCTCATGGTAATAAAAACTGTGGCCACCCAGCATGACCGCAGGGAGGTCATCCGAAAAACCTGGGGCAAAGAGCAGGTGGTTAACGGCAAGAAGATAAAGACCCTATTCCTTCTTGGTATACCGTCCAATGAGGCAGAGAGAGCGAACCATCAGAAGCTAGTAGAGTACGAGGACTATATCTATGGGGATATCCTCCAGTGGGACTTCCTGGATAGCTTCTTCAACCTCACGCTTAAGGAGACTCACTTCCTCAAGTGGTTCCACACTTACTGCCGAGGTGTACATTATGTCTTCAAGGGGGACGATGACGTCTTTGTCAGTGTGGAGAACATCTTTGAGTTTCTAGAAAGCACCAACGATTCAAAGAACCTGTTTGTGGGGGATGTGATTTTCAGGGCTAAGCCTATTCGTAAAAAGGAAAACAAATACTACATCCCAGAGGCTTTGTATGATAAGACACACTACCCTCCATATGCAGGTGGCGGGGGTTTTCTGATGGACGGGACCCTCGCAAGGAGGCTTCACAGGGTCGCAGACATGATGGAGCTCTACCCCATTGATGATGTCTTTTTGGGCATGTGTTTAGAAGTGCTTCAGGTCACTCCTATTAAACACAACGCCTTTAAGACATTTGGCTTGGTGAAAAATAAGAACAGTAAGTTGAACAGAGAACCCTGTTTCTTTAAGAGCATGATTGTGGTGCACAAGCTGCTCCCGTTGGACCTCATGCACATGTGGAATCTGGTCAACAGTGACCTGGTCTGCTCGCAGAAAGTGGAAATCCTATAGCTTGATGGGAACACCAGTAAGTTAGATACTAGTATGAGTGAAAGTCACTTTCCAGAAAACCATGGACAATATTTGAATTTGCTGTTTCTGTGCAGTAATACAACTTTAGGAGGTTCTTTCAAAGATCAAGAAGATCAGAGGTTGACTTATAGAAATATTATTTATATTGGCATTTTGAAGGACTCACGCTGTGAGCATGCAGATTCAGAGAACAAAGTTGAGGTACTGCAACACACTAAAGAGGACAGTGACTCCCTCTACAATTACAGACTTTTTATTCTGTTGTGTGCCCTTACCACCCTCCCCTGATCCGTTGCAAACACCTATTTTACTTCCTCCTTCTGGTTTGGTACAGTGGGGGTTTTCCAGGAACCCTGTGGCAGTGAACTGTCCCCAAATCATCAATGATAGCAAACCCATTAATGTGAATATGCTTGAAACAGTTGAGGCAAAATTAATTTTAAATGAAACAATGACTTCCCAGCACAGGCTGTAGTTATGCTGGCATTCTGGCTTTGTTACAAAATGCCTTTACTTGGACCAGTATGGCATGCTGCTGTGGCTTCAAATGGTTTCAAATGGCTTAAGTAGGCGAAAGAAACAACTCTTTCTACTTAGACTGACTTAGATTCAGTCAGAAAACTCACAATGTCATTATTGGTCACCTTTTCTACTGTAAGTGTAACCATGATATCATTATCGTCATATGCAGTACATGTCCTTAAAGAATGATTTTTATCACTTTTTTGTATTGTAGAGGTCCTTGCACTCATGTTTTTTTGGAATGTAACTGACTTGATGTGGATGTCCACTACTTGTATACTACTGGTAACTTTAACAAAATGTCTAAACCTATTACATGTATGGTGTCTGCGGATTTGAATATGCTGATATACTTGACATGAATTTGATAGGTTTACAATGACACTGTGAACTATTGCTGGTACGAGTATCTAAAATGTTAATTTAATTGTCCCCCCAAAAAGGGGAAAATGTGGGGTTCCTATATTTAATTTAAAGGATCAGATGAAAATATCAATGGAATGATCAATGATTATAAAGCCGAATGTTCCGGGTGTAGTGGATAATGCTTATGTCTAGGTGATGTAAATTTATGTAAATATCCAAATGTACATAGAACGTCATTTGTAAATAAACATCTTGATAGTACAATTGTCTTTATTAATCTGTCTAACTTGACTAATTGACTGTTTTTGTGTTCGGTCTTATCAGCGTCACACATCTATGTGAAAATCCACAAGTTACCCAACAATAGTATCCAGTGTTTCATATATGTGGGTTATGCAACTAAACAGTAAAGAAAACATACAGTGTGTGCTCAAACAACCAGGAAAGTAATAATGGTGTACTTTAAAAGCCTTATATTAAGTGTTAATTATATCAGTGTTAAGCAACTTAACCTGTCTACCTGTGACAAGAGAATAATAAGATATGTGATAAGATAACTGTCACATGAGTTATTTATACACTGCTATGAACTTACTTACTTACTGTCCTCTTTGTTAAACACAATATACAATTCATACATACAGTCAAACCTATGAAGAAAATGAGCTGAATTATATATTTTGTTGTACATTCATAAGTGTAGTTTATCCACTGTGACCTGACAAAGTACCTATTTTTTATTTTAAGTGATTATATTTTTATGCATTGCAGAAACTGTTAAACACAAAACAACAAAGGAAAGAAGGAATAGTAAGCAATTGTGTCCTTGAATGTATTTTATTAGCTGCGGTAATATCTGTTGTTTGGGTAGAGGGTGAGGGTAACGGACATGACAACATGGGGGTACGAAAGAAGAGTGACAAGTAAAGTTTTGGTTAAAGTGAATTCTTCTTCTACAGCTCTGTGTTCAAAGAAACACAAATTTCCTGCGTAAGAAAAGAACCACATTTTACTTTCACTTAGAAATTGGGTTGCACCTCGTGGCAGCTGAGAATACATACTGTGTAATACGAATGTCAGTAAACGGTGAGACTCGTGAGACTGGTAGAAGTGATCAGGAGGTACACTACTCCCTCAAATCTTGTCCAAACAAGATCACTTACTTCAGGTAAAAATAAAATAAAAATGTTTTAAAGTTTTTATTCTTAAATGTCCATGCCTTCCCTAACATCACATCAGACTAATTTTATTTTTTTATGTGTTTATAAAAAAACAAAAAACACTAGCTTGCAGTTGCTTTTTGCCATGTTAGCAGCATTGGTATATGGATTGCAGTGTCAGTTTGTCAGTCGATCCACTGCTTTGGTCCAGACTGAAATATCTCAATAACCATTATGAAGTGCCATGAAACTGGAGGATGGATGCTAATGACTGTTCTTCTTATTGGCTGTACTGTAAGAGCTCTCAATGACATTACCTCATAAGATAAAGGTTATATATCCCTTGACCTTTCCTATAGCGCCACCATGACATTGTGAAAACTTTTTGGTTTACAAACAAATGCCTCTGCTGTACTTTGTGTTTAGTGCTAAATAGCAAATGTTAGCGGGCTAATTGACTAAATTGGTTAAGATGGTGAACATAGTAAACATTCCAAACATCAGCATGTTAGCATTTTGCCGCCACAGCTTCTCTGTAAACAAATATATGGGAAATATGGCAGAGAGGACCTGTGTGCTAATATTTTAAGATGTATTTGTGAGAAAAAGAAATAGAAGAATCTTACTTTTAGGATAGCTATGTTTTAATGGTCAGTGGCCAAGTGTGCAATGTATGTTGGCATGTTGCTCAAAAAAAAGATGATTCCTCAAAACTTTGGCTGAAACACATGCAAGTAGAGAGGAACTTAAAACACAGCCAAAAAATATACCAGTAAAGGATGGGAAACACAATTGTTGCGCCACTGTCAAGTAACAGTTGTATTGTGAAGTGAGACGGCAAAGGTGATTGAAAACAAAATACTGGCTTTTATTGCTGGAAGAACTGACTAAAATCTAACAGCTACCACCAGCCATCCAGTGTAAATCTCCCACTCAAGTGTTGATATTTGACTGTGTGTCAGTACACACCCTGCTTTCCAACCTGCCTGCAGACTAGGAGCTGCATATTTGTTGACAGTAATTAGAGGAAGCTTTTGATGTCAGTATGGTGAATAGGTCAGCGGGAAGGGGCAGCTACTTTCACACCAGCCCTCTATTTTCTTCAAAGGCCTCTGGAGCACCATCATTGGCAATGTGGCTGTTTATGCTAAAATTAAAAAGAACATTCCTCAAACTACAGGCTGGTGTCTACATACTCTCTATCATCTCAGGCATCACACAACAAACACATCTCATTACATTACTGTGTGTTCCAGATCACATTTTACTTCCAATAGTTTAGATGATGGATTACGCACATTTTTAAGTCAACTTTTATGCTTTTATCCTGTACAAAAACAAATGGCAACCTGGAGGACATTTTCTAAACAAGAAAAAAGCACATAAGCAATTAAGTAATTGTTTGGAATTTGGGAAGATACACCTCTTCACTTTCTTACAGAGAGTCTGGAAATAGGGAAACAGCTAGCCTGGGTCCGTCAAACGGTTACAAAATCCACCTATCTGCACATATAAATCTCACAAATTACCTTGTTGTATCTCATTTGTTTAATCTGACAGAAATCAACTGTAAAAACAACATTTTTTCATTTACAGAGTATTACGTGGTTATTTCTTGGTTTGGTACAGTTTTACTTAGAGCATTAACCCAGACTTGTGAACGTGTGTGTAAATGTGACTGGTCGCTTGCCATGTGAAGGAAATACATCTCATTGACGATAGATCTTATCACACAACATTATTCAAATACAATAAAGTAAATGAAATTTCGTAGTACATCTACAGTGGCAAGAAAAAGTATGTCAAGCTTTTGGAATTTCATGGTTTTCTGCATAAATTTGTCATAAAATGTGTCTACATCAAGGGTATTGACTATACTATAACACAATAAATTCTGTTCCCTCATGCCTTCATTGACCACACTCATTCAACATTCAAAATGGCAGTGGAAAAAGTAAGTGAACCCTTATCAATAATTGATCCTATAACTGTGGATCAGACCTGCACATCGTTGAGGAGGTATTTTAGCTCATTCTTCCTAGCAGAACTGCTTTAGCTCTGTCATGTTCGTTGGACGTCTCATGTGTATGGCTCCCTTCAAGTCATTCCATTGTATCTCTACTGGGTTGAGGTCTTAGCTCTCACTTGGCCACTTCAAAAGGTGGATTTTGTTTTTCTGAAGCCATTTTGTTGTAGGACTTGCGGCAGTGTTTTGGGTCATTGTCCTGTTGCATCACCCAACTTCTACACAGTTTCAGCTGACGTGCAGACATTCTCAAATTATCCTGAAGAATTGTCTGATATATTTGGGAATTCATCTTCCCAAGCTGTAAGCTGGCTAGGCCCTGATGCAGCAAGGCAGACCCAAATCATGATGTGTCCTCCACCATGCTTTACAGTTGGAATGATGTTTTCATGATGAAATGCCGTGCCCTTTCTACGCCAGATGTAGTGCTCTCTGGTTCATCCAAATAGTTTGTTAGTTTCATCAGTCCACAAAACATTTTGCCAAAAACCGCTGTGGAGTGTCAATGTGCTCTTTTGCAATTGTCTGGCGTGCAGCAATGTTCTTTTTAGTAAGCAGTGGCTTCCTTCATGGTGTCCTGCCTTAGATACCCTGCTTGTTCAGTGTTTCACGTATTGTAGACTCATGAACAGAGGTGTTAGCCAGTTCCAATGATGCCTTCAAATCTTGGGCCATCATTCGGGGTTGTTTCTTTACCTCACTAATGTGTCTTCACTGTGCTGTTGGTGTCATTTTGACTGGGCGCCCACTTCTTGGAAGAGTAGCAAAAGTCCCAAAGCATCTCCATTATTATACTGTTTCCCTAACTGTAGACAGGTGACTTTGTAACCTTTGCCAGTTTTATGTAAATCAACAATTCTTGATCGCAGATCTGCTGAAAACGCTATTTGGCGAGGGATAGCTCACATAAGTGTGTGCTTCTTGTGCAGAGCAAATTCCAAAATATTGAGGGTTTTTTATAAAACTAGCTGTAGTCCACACCTCTAAACTCATTTTCTTAAAGAGACTCCGGGTGTGCGAAAACCTGACTCCACTTGGCTTTTTGAGGTCATTAACTTAAGGGTTCTTTTTTCACAAGCACTATGAGTTTTTTGGTTGATCTCAAGGGGGATCACAATTTATTTTGTGTTATTATTTTAGACACATTATATTTATCAATACCCCTGACTTAGATGAAGATCAGATCACATTTTATGACAAATTTATTGAGAAAACCCTGAAATTCCAAAAAGTTTGCATACTTTTTCTTGCCACCATTACAGGATGCCATGTACTTGACAAAGATCCATTGAGAGCAAGACCCTGGGCAGTAATACTCATACTTAAAGAGGGCTCTATTTGGGCCAGCCACTAAACAAATGAGATAAGGTATCAGTCTCTGGCCTCTCTTCATAATGCCCTATTGACTCAGCTTCATGCTTCTTCGGGTTTCATGCTTATGGTTCAACATTTATTAGTCACAAATGTAAAGCTAATGCGTAATCTCTGCACCCTCCCATTCCTTGCATCGTATTATCTCCCATAGCTTCCTATGTTGTGGATGCTATGCTTCCATAGGACTTCTTTCTTATGTCATCACTTTGAAAACACAAGTTTTTTTTACTGCTATAAATTACTGGTTGAATGTGCACATGATCACTGAAGCTTATGTTAACACTCCACTGTATCCATGTGGATGATACAAGGAAAATACAAAAAAAAAAAAAAAACGTCAGGAAAGCACTTGAAGAATAAAGAAAGCACACAGGTTTTTGGACGACTGACATGACACCACAGAGAAAAGCTAGCATGACCTCTCATGACTGTTCAAGGCAGGGGGGCAACAAATCTCTAAATGGAGGTATTCAGTGGTCCCATCATCAGGGCCTCCCGCCCAGGCACCTTCAGGGACAAAAAGATCCCTGTTCAGCTACCAGAGCCTTGGGATGACAGCATACTGCTGTCCCCTGTCTGCAGTGCCACTGACAAATGAGACCTGCCCAGCAGCTCAGGGTCACTGGTTATCAAGTCACACTTACCCTTGTTGCCAGTGACAAATCAGAAAGCAATCAGTTTGAGTACAGAGATGTCTCACAGTGTACATTGTGTATACACAGTATGTGTATCTTTTTTCACATACTTGCCTTTACATAATTGTTTGTTCAGCTTTGTTGTCCTTGTTTCAGCTGTCTACGGGCATGCCTTCTGTACCTAAGCATTCTTGACCAATAAAAAAGCTGATTCTGATTTTTTAAGGTGCCGCTAAGGGTTGTTGGCCAATACCAAAACTTTAATCATTTTCAGCATGTTGTGAGATTTGCCTTTCAAGCCTCTACTGTTTTAGGACAAAAACTCAGTGCAGTTTTGTAGCCATCTTGGAAGCACCAATGAAGCACAAGTATCAAACACAATTGCATGGAAATGATAATTTCTGAAGACTCTCAGTTTAAATTTAGTAGAAGGTTTGAATCTCCACAATGTCTACAATGTCATCCTCTTTACTTTTGCAGTTTGCACCTACGAGGTACTTATCAGCAGAGTTTACAAGTGAATAAAGTGCTCAGGGAGAGACTTGATGAGGCTTGATGACATTGGATTACTTTGAGGGCAGTTTAGGCTAAGACCAGTGCATTTACACAGTGTCCTTGTAAGTTGTGGGGTTTGACTGCCACCTAGTGAAAAAAAATGAGTTTGTCATCAGCTATTTTCATCTGACCCAATAGTGATGTAGCATTTTCTGAATATACAAAGATTAGACAATGTTAAGTGTAAGTTATCACTGTAGAACCAATTATTGGCTTAGATTTAGAAATAGAACTCTTCTATCCACTCCAGATCTTTTGGATTTAAAAAATATACATAACATGGATGCTCTATAAATGAAGTCGGACGTTGATACACTTACGTTGTAATAATTAAAACTCATGAACAAATTACAGTTTTGGCAAGTATATTAGGACACCTAATACAAAAGTAATTTTTCGCCGAGTTGTTTAGAGACAGATTATTTCACGTACAATTCAGTTCATATCACATATCGTTCATATCACACTTCCAGTAGGCCAGAAGATTACACTCACTACAGACGCATCTCAATTTGAATATTGAGACAAAAGTTTATTTTCATCCGTAATTTAATGAAGTGAAACTTTAATTATGTTCTACATTCATTACACAAAGTAAAATATTTCAATCCTTTATTTTGTTTAAGCTTAATGATAATGGCTAGAAACAGCATCTACAGCATATTTATGTTTTGTTTTTTTACAATAAATATGTTTTGCCTTAGAAGAGCTCTAGTCAGCTAATAACTCGGAACACTTGGAAAAGTTTTCTGCCGATGCATTCTGTCTGATAGAGAAACATACTTTGCCATGAAAAGTGTAAATCAATCCTAAATCAATGACCTTGTGAAGCTGCTGATGTAAACAGGTACAAAATAATCTATACACTCAATAAAAACAAATCCTAAAAAGGCTGCTCAACAAGAAGCAAAGGCTCAAAAGTTGTGGCAAAACGGCTAAAGGACAACAAACTTTAAAGTATTAAAGTGGCCATCACAAAGACCCGACCTCAATCCAATTCAAATTTTTTTGGGCAGCATGGGAATGTGCGAGCACTAAGGCCCACAAACCTGACTGAGTTACCAGTTCTGTCAGGAAGAACGGGCCAAAAATTCCAGCCACTTGTCGTGAGAAGCAACACTTGTGGAAGGCTACGTGAAACGTTTGACCCAAGTTAACCTATTTCAGTCAATGCTACCATATACCAACTCAGTGAACTTAACTTCTGATCCATTGGGAATGTGATGAAAGAAATACCATCTCACATACATTGACGTTTTGCATTCTTAAAATAACTGACCTAAGACATGAATGTTTACTAGTATGAAACGCCAATATGAAAAAATGAGGTTCAATATCTTTAGCTTTGTATGTAAACTTCAGACAACTGTAACCTGCCCATTCCCATTAGCTACTTTAAACTATAATACAATACGACAGCACCATATACTTACCAGTTGAATCAACCGACAGTCTGATTTTTACAAGATTCATCAAGGTAGAATTTATTGAAGGGATGTTGTATTGTATTAGACGCAGTTAGCTGCATTAAATAAAGTAACAAGTCAGTTAATGTACCACACTTTGTAATGACTGAAACTTTCAACCTGATAAAGTCTTATTCAATGCTGCAGATGGACATGGGTGCAATGATGACAGACATTTAAAAATCACCACCTACAAGATTTTATTTAATCAAGTGAAAATCTTGAGATTCTCAGATGGGGAAAAAAAATTAGTCAATGCACTACAAATATTTTATGTTACATAGATAAGAGGTCTTTATCCTCTTTAACTCAGACACTGACTGTTCCCCACCAGACATGACAGAACATTTTTGCCATATTCTTACAACCAAGCCCAATAGCACTGACTCAAATCTTTTATCAAAATATGCTTTGCACATTACAGTAAAACATGGCACCTAAATCAAACTAAATGACAAAATAAAAACAAAAAACATAAGGATACAAGTGTATTTTTGTTTTTACAAAAGGTAAAATGAAATCATACAAACTGTTTAAATTTACACAATGTATCTGACAAAGACGAGCGTATTTTTCACAGCAAACTTGTTTGCCAGACCCATTCCATTTAACTCCTTCAGAAAAGCAAGTGAGGGCGAGAGGTGCAGGTTTGCATTAGGAACATTCAGTACTAACACGTAGCACTTGAGCTGAGAAGATCAAAAGTACCAGTCTGGCACAGAAGGGTTGGGAAAGGTTTGAGGGGTCTAAATAAAGGGCTAAAATGCCCGTTAACAGTTAAATATATCAATGACGCTTTCTGGAATGTCCAAAAGCTCTGAAAATTGATGAAACCAGAGTCCATTCAAAAAGTAAGACAGACTAAGGATTTAGTCATCAAACTTGATTTTCTTCCCCTGGGGTTTGGCTCCAAATCCACCGCCACCACCTCTTCCACCT
>JAPMOB010242852.1:0-14817 GCA_029875015.1 Lepomis gibbosus | reverse complement strand
CACACACACACACACACACACACACACACACACACACACACACACACACACACACACACACACACACACACAGGAGTATGGTTTGATCCCTCCTAGGGAGTAATTAGAGGTTTGCCTGGTCTATCTGGAAGCCCCCTCACCACTATTCCCCACTCGGCAGCAACAGACAGCACAGCACTCGATTGTTGCTGAATGAGTCACCAAATTATTTTGAGGGGAATTCAGCAGCATAAGATCCAAACAAGAGATCTCAGGATAAAAGGTCAGCTCATACTCCAAGACAGCTCCATTTTTCCCAGCCCTCAAAAAAAGGTCAAGCTCTCTCCTGGTCTCCTCAGCAAAACTGGTTAAAGGTGTGTTTCTCTGCAGGGACACATCTGTCTCCATTCACCTGCTCATTCTTGATGGTGTTGATGATTTTTGGTCCTGTGGCAGATAGATAGAATTGGCCTAATGTTTTTAGCCAATCACAACTTTGGCTTAATGGAATTACCACTACATGGATATAGCCAATAGAGCCTCTGATAAACACACATAATACAGATGTTAAACACATTGTTCAACATCAGGAGTTGATAAAGACCATGTTTTTTATTTATTATTTTAATAAATATTATTAAGAATTCATTCAAAAAAACGTTGGAGTTACTTTTGACTGCAAAAAGTGATTACCAAATGTGATTCAGTTGGCCTAAATTTATGTCTAACTGCTTGTTTGACAGCTACATTTCCCAAAAACGTTTAATGTAGGAGTTTGTACCCAAGGTGAAAATCATTTCACTGTAACAACAAGCCCAGATCAGGTGAATCTCAGAATCAGAAATGAAAGCAAATATTATTTTGTACAGACAGAAGTTATCTTGCTGTTTGTTAGCTGAATGTTTGCCTGTACATGTGCTTTTATTGTATCTGGCATGTCTGTATAGTGTCATGTTTTCACTCTTGCATATATTATAAAGATAAGTTTGGCATATATCTTCCAGATATAGTGACTGAAGTGAAGGAAACACGCCTTATATTATCCAAACAGCTGACTACATACATATCATCTATCTATCAATGTCAAATGCTGTTTTTGCTCCTTTAACATCATTTCAAGTTACCAGAAATTTGTATTAATGTATTTGCAGTGAAAAGTATAGCATTGTCAACCATCAAATATTTACAGTGACAGAAATTGAATTATCATTATCTATATAAAGTAATTTGTAGTAAAACAGCACACCTATAATACTTTTTAAGAGATGCGACAGTCCACAGTGGCTGATACAGTTTCACTACAATCCAGTAATTACTTCCTACCCTTCAGATAACTTCTCTGACCACGCGTACTAGTGTGGAAAACACAGAAATTAAATGTACGCTCCTTAGTGACCTGCTTCTGTTCGGTCCTGTTTGTTTCCTTTGTCCTTATGTTGCATGGAGCAGCTGGGGGCAAGGATAGAGGAAATACAAGCTTTTCTGTTCCTCTGTGTCAGCTTTTCCTTAAAGCTCCAGTCAGATCTCCCAGATGTCACCTGCAGCTGTTGCTTTTTAACACAATGCCAGTGTCTCTCCTCTGACAGGAGCTTCTTTTACCATTTTATATGGAAACTGTTTTCAGTGTGAGAGGGTAAAAATAGGATTTGTTAGAGGAACATGGAGACGACAAGCACAGCCAGCAAGCAGAGGAACCTTATTTCACAAATACAGCAACAACAACTGATAAATTTACAGCGATTTGAATTCATGTGCACTACCCATAAAGCTATGTTCATGTAAGATACATAGCACTTGGTATTAAAGTATATGTATTTAGTAGGATACAACAACCAATTAAGCTGTAGCTTCTGTGTTAAATGATCGGTTTGTAGGATTTAGAACAGATTGCAATAAACCGAATAGTCACTCTCCACTTGCAAGTGTGTAGCAGAACACACAATGAGAGAAGTTGGATCATATATAACACTCGTACCAATGTCGGGTTCATACAAGAGCTGGTTTCAAAATCCTCCTCCTTAACTATAGGTCTTTTACTGGACTGGCTGCCTCATATATCTTCAGCCTTATTTCTCCATGTACTCCATCTCGTCCTTTACTTCCGTTACCTAACTATTCTTGCCTTTGCCCACCGAGTTCCACTTCTCTGGAACAATCACTGCGCACTCTGCACAAGCTCTGTTCATACTTTCAGATCCAGGGTGAAAGCACATGTTTTTCCAGTTCATCATGATATCGCTTAATTTCAACAGCTGGAACCCAATTCACTAACTATTAGTGGTCTAAAATTACTAACCTCAACCTTTGTCATATTAACATTGTGGCCTGTGTTTGTATGTGACATGGAGTCCCAGATATTTAACCTTTGCAGGGTTGTTATCAAGGTGACAGATACCACTGGTTCGTTAGTGCTCCTGGCTGTATAACGACCTGAGGTGAACACCAGTCATTGGCTTTGTCCAATGAGACCAGATGTGAGTCCCTCCTTGGATAACTATGACCTGGATGACTGAGCACCTTCACAGGCATGCAGCGAGGTACTTGTACAGTTTAGCTGTAGTAGAAAAGATATGAATGGATTTACCCACCCAAATAGCAGAGCGGGTGAAGAACACTCACTACAACAGGAAGAACCACAACATTAATTAGTAACTTACATAAAACTCTTAAAACTCTCGTATATGCTTCTTTATATTGTGGAATCGTGCTATTACCATATACCTTAACAGGGCCATGACATACAGAGGATAACACAAAGTAGATTATGTAAATTGTGGTAAAGTTCCTGGAAATCTATTCTCATAGAAAATTGCAAACACTTGGCTGTCAGTCAAACCTGCGGCGTTTCACATTTTCTGCACCTCTTCTACTCCACATAATTCATGTTGCATTTTCCACCACAAGCCTTTTGACTTTCTTGTAAGTGCACCGTCTATTTCATCATATGTTAGCCAGAAGCCAGCGAAAGTACAGAGATGAAGGCACTCTGAGCAATTAGGATGCCTTGGGGTGCTTTACGGCATGGAAGTGTAATTTCAGCAGAGGAAGTTTAGAGGAAGAGTGCTGCTGGCTGGACAGAGATTACCAGTCAACACATGCACCAGAGTTTAGAGTAAATGGAGATGTGCCAGACACTTTTTTGAGACATCAATATTTTTGTAGATGAAGTAATGTCTGGTTCCTCCAAACAGCACACCAAAGACTCTCCAGCATATCACAGAGACAAAATACTAGTGTTTGAGTCTTTCTATAAAACTGATGTTGAATTCATTTGTTGGATTCACTTTTGCTTGTTGCTGTGAAACCATCAAGCAAAAGTTTTCCACCTCAAATGTTTCCAATGAATGTCAATGAGTCAAAGTGTTGTGTGTATGGTAGCTGTGAGACCGCTCAAGGCTGCAGTGGACGGCTGTGTGTGGTTTCCCGATGTACAAAATATCATTAAACTACAGATTCACATGTACAGCATGATAATTGTGTGACCTCTCTCTGGCGTCTCCCTGAGCTCCAGCACTCACATAGCATACATTCACATACATCAATGCGTCTCACTGTAGTCAACGACACAGAAAATGCCTCTCAACATGAACACGACTAAAATATGAATTTAGTACAAGAGTCAGTTCTGCTCTTTTGTGTTATCTAGTGTTGTTCTAATGAGGAGAGATGGGCAGCGAATCAGAAAAACGAGCAGACAGATTGACAGCTTTTCATTAGATTGTTTGGTTACAGGGTTTATAATTAATCCTTTTGGGAACACTCCTGACTATCCTCTTGACCAGTGGAGAAATTAAGAAGTATATGGGCTGAATGCAGATAGACCATACATTATGCTGTCGGAGAGTGTGTCCTCCCACAGAGAGTGGGTTTGCATTTTCAGAAAATTAAATATATGCTGCTTTAAAAATTGATTTCCAACTTCAAAGTTTCTCTAGCTTACATGGCACGGCATGACTAGAAGACAAAAGCTCACAAAAAAAGACAGTGAGAGACAGGAAGTAGTCAGTTTTTAGCTAAATAATGGCATAATGAAGACTTTTCACTATAAAACACTTAAAATCACATACAAAATGTGGGAATAATGGTTGTCTCACAGCAGAAGAGGCAGATGTAGTGGGATGTTATTTGTGCCGCAAAAGTATGTGAGTTTGAGATCAGAGACTGTTGTTCGTATCTCATCTCCTACCAATGTCAGCATCGCTTTCACTCAACCAAAACCATGATAACCAAAACCATTCCACGTTAAAAACTTAACCATAGAGGTTACAGATAATGAGGCCGTTACGTCCTGATCCAGTGTTTAAGCTATGTTTTCCTTGTTTCCAGTTCTCAGTTATTATTTCCTGTTTGATTTTGGTAGACTCACCTCTGTCTCTCATTTCAGATTATGAAATGTTACTGTCAGTAGTTTTTGTAGTTTGTTGTAGTTTTTTTTGTGTCCGTATTTTTATGGAGATTTGGCCACCTTTTGGAGACATTGAAAAGTTTCATTCTTTTCAGTTCTTGTTGATTTTATTTTAACACACATATAGCAAAAAAACAAGGTGGCTGGCCAGTAATGAACATTGACAGCTGGCTGTAATGGATATTAAGTCACTTCACCCAGAAGTATTGTTAACTTCCTTCTGCTGGGAAGGTTCAGGACAGGTGAAGTTATTACATTTTTCAGTGGAAATATTTTAGACAGTGGCTAACTCCCTCAGACTTTTTCCTATTCCATGCCAGCCCACTTGACTACTCTTGTGTCAAAGATTTGTGGCACAAAAATATATTTTCAATGTTTGCACATACAATCTATTTCATGTCTCTCATTTTTCCACGCAACACCTTTCTGAGGCTGGAGATTAGTTTTGAGGTTTGAAAATTGTGGAATGACTGTAGTTCTGTGACAGTAGTACTGGGGAGGTTATCTGGAGCAAGCCAAAACGATTGACCCATTCAGGTGTAGGACAGGTTTGACACCTCCCATTAGAGTGCTCAGGGTGCGGGACATGAAATAAGACACTCGGATCAAACGAATCCATGCAGAAAAATAGTCACTCACTCAGTGCACTTAGCAGGAACCTGTGATGATAGCGATATGGCAGCCTATTGAGTATCTGTTGACATCCTGAGTAGTTTAGTTTGACATTCTGTGAAAGCCGCCTATTCTCAGACATGGATTAGCAGGACAAAGCACAGGCATTATGTTGAAGCTCTCCCCTGAGGTCAACTGTAACCTGTTTTCCTCGAGTTTGAGGCTCATCTCTCTAAGGTCTGCTTCTCTTTAATCAACCAACAGCAGCTGCAAATTCTGTTTAAGGGTTGAAACAATGTCTGGATAACCTCTGTCTCTTGTATCTTCTTTCGGACACAAGACCAAACTTATCCAGGGTGAAAATGCTGTTCTGACAGAATAAGTGCTGATACAGTATATGTGAAAGGTCAGTAGTATGGAGGAGCAGAGGAAGGTCATTATGAGGATTCCAGAGCCTGTCAAAGTGATTTCCTTTGACATGAGATCTTATTCTTTTGGGAAACAGACTCATGGGCAGACATGCACACAAGTAGATCAGCAAACAGTGCAAGACAGGCAGGAAACCACAAAGAAAATAAGGCAGAAAGACGGAAAGACAGGCCAACCAAAAAGTACATGTGACATGCATGTGAACACACAGTTAAGACAGCAGCCAAAGAGAAACTGATATGCAAGCACATCATCAAATAGGCCCATTCATCAAAAAGACAGGGAAACTCAGGACAGTTTTTGGATGATGTTGACAGTATTCTCTTCTATTTGTGCCTTTGTGCAGAACGTAACAGATTATGATGAATGGATCATCAGTTTGAGGAAAGAGAAGTCTCAGCACACGTGAATACTCTTTTTTTCTATGAAACACAAACCTAGACAGTTCACTTTTTTGTGTTTTGATGCAGGTGTCTAATCAATTTAACTCGCAGAAAAATCTATACTGAGAAAAAAAATGACCTACAGTATGTAAACCCAAAACAACCCACACCATAGGATGTATGTTTGCATGAGGCAAGCGATTCTGTCACGATGGGAAGTATTTTTATATGTTGCTCCACTAAGGTCTACTCCCCTCCTCCTGCCTCCCGCTCATAGGAGCAGACTAATGTCTACTAAAGCCACTGCTTGCATGGGATGTTATAAACACACTTTATTCTTACCTCTGATGCATTGGAAACTGTAATCTACCCATTAGTCCATTGTTATTCAGAAAATGAAACCTATAAGGTTCTGTAATGGCAGAGTAATACTCTGGCTGTGTGATCTACGAGGTACCTGGTGTGGAGGGGAGGGTGAAGAATGAAAGAGCAAAATAATACACAGAACCTTGGGAGAAAATCACTTCTGTCTGATGCATTGGTTGGCCATTGCTCATACTGTAATTACACTGATCTTTGGATTCCCAGCCTATCTGGAATCTGACCACAGCTTGCAGAAACATGAATAATGGAAGTCCTAAAGGAGTCTCAATTAGGTTTTATATTGGAGGAAAATAAATGATTCACATCGTAATATCTTTAGTGCTAAAGAGGCTTTTGCAGATCTCTGACAGATAGTGTTACATTAGTAATAAGTTATTACCGCTCATTCAGCTGCACCAGCCCTCAAACCATCAGGATTCACTGTCAGAGAGACATGTTATTGTAATTCCACCACATCTATTTATGTTTCATTGAACAGCTTTATAAACATACAGTACAGGCAAACAATGGATGGAGACATATGAAGAGCATCAATAATAAAGCAGCAAACATGTCTGTGTGTGCGCACGCTTGTCTGCCAAATAGCCAGATGTGAATGTGTTGACATGTAGTTAAGTCTACCTCATTGCACTGAGGGGACAAATAGAGAACAGACAGGCCTTAGTTCACATCAACTGAGGGTTACCTAAATATATATCACAATGCATCTACCTAATACCAACAGCTTTTAGATGTACAGTATACACTTTCAATGTTAGACGTGGCTTTTGTTGTTGTTGCAAAAAGAAAAAGGGTTGTTTTCAGACCCGGATCTGGCTCATGACTCTTTTTTTTTAAAGATATCTTTATGTTCACTTTCTGCTGCAAAACACCAACTGCATACAGTGCAACAAGTCTGAAATAATTACAAACTTAGTAACTCAAAGATAATCATTATGAAAAAAGTAAATGGTTATGCAGGAAATTGGAGAACACATTTGCATGTACTCTAGCATGATAGTATACTGTGAGGGCTGGTAACTGAACCCAAGAGCAGACTGGAGATGAGTTTTATTCAGAAAATGACAGAACGTAAGCTGGCGAGGGAGACCGGTGATCCAGGGGTACAGGGCGAGTTTCCTGAAGACAACAGAATGAGTCAGTGGACAAACAGAAACACAGGATAACTAGACAAGACTGATCTGAGGCTGGGGTGAAGCGTACTGTGGTTACACAACAATCTGGTGAGGTCTGGAGAGTTGGTCAGGGTTAAAAAGGGAGTGGTGATGAGGCAATACCAAACAGGTGCTTAGATCTCGACGGGGAACAGGTGTGCCACAGCCGCAAGGAACCGAAGACTATACCCACCAGCTCTAGGAAACAAGGAAGGGGAGACCATAGACAGTATGTTATGGGATGAAGCCATGCCACTGATTTGAATGTACAGCAGTGAAGCCAGTTTTGGACCAATAAAATACTAATACAGGGCTACTTCTTGTTGGCACCAGTGTCTACTGTGCATGATCGTGCAGCATAACCGTTGTTTGATGGCGTAAAACAGCGGCAGAAACACCATAATTCTGATAGCTGCGCCAACAGAAACTCTCATGGCTCACAATGTTTGACTCGGATTGTCACTGTTTAATCAGCCCACCTATGAGGCTCACCTGTCAAACACCAACGCAGCGTCACTGATGGCTGAATTTTATTTTTTTTTAGATCGCTGTGAGTTTATAATCTAAGCAATACAGTTACATGTGTCATGTGCGACGGGATGTCACAGGATTTTGACGTCATTTTTGGGCCTACATGGAACCGTCCGTGTAGGCTTTGGTTGGCTTCACTGTTTCAACTGGACACAGGAAATAACCCAAAACACTATGATAGATACTAAACAGACTACAAATAACATGACTGACTGATACTAAACGAACAAAGCAGAACAGACACGCCCACAGTGTGACAATGTACAAGCGGTTGGTAACTATACTTCTCTCCTAACCCTGTACTTATTTTGGATCTGATTCTGATTTAGGACATAGAACACTGTAATATGAGAGCACTGTTTTGCTGTATGAAGATGACTGATTTTTAATACGAGTACAAGCATAAAATATTATAAATACAAAGATGCAAAGCTCTATGTAATCGTTCGTTACCACGCCAGCTCCTTTTCCGTCTGAAGTCTTTGTCGTGCATGTGAGTACATGTAAGAAGCTGATTAGAAACCTTGTCATGCAGATACATGTATACATGGCCAAGAAATTCTTCTAGCCAGGGGAATCAGGTTTGTCTAATCTCCTACACTGATTATGAGAACATAGTCATGATCAGGTTATAGGTGAAGGTTGACAGTGATTCCAAATCAGTCATTTTTATTTATTTATGAATTTATCCATTTAAAAAAGCCTTTAACAAATATTTATTACTGTAAAAGGAACATTTAAGGTGTGAGTGCTTACGGAGTGCTATTCTGGGTTTTAAAACCTAAACGTTGCTTTCAGTTTACCAAATGGAGCACGACCTACACAATCACTTCCAAGTGTCAAAAACAAAAACAACAACAAAAAACAGTGCCTGAATGTAACCACTACCTTAGCAAATTGTCTACTGAATATAATAAAGATCGATCAAGTGGATAAACTTTATAACTTTTCTTCTTAACAGAACAAATAATCTGCTATCTGTTCCTCTCATTTTTAAACTCTATCTTAGATGCAAACAACATGTTGAAGCAGCTAAAACACAGAATTGTAGATTTGGAAATGTGCTGTGTTTGGGGAAACAAAATAGAAAGATATCACAGAAACAAAGTACCTCACCCCCACAGGTGTTTTCAATTACTCTTTGAAAACACCTGTGGGGGTGAGGTACTGCTGATTAGACCTCTAGTCAAGTTAATGCTAAGCGGAGCTATACTTGAACTTGTTTGATGTCATAAATAAAAAAACAGAGTAAGTTGTACCACCCTAAGTGCAATAACATTGGAAAACAAGAGGGTAAAGTAAATGTCAATCAAGCCTAGTTCATTGTCTTTCATTCAATCTATTAACATTTGTTTTCAATTTGTTTTCATGTCTGTAATACATTGCTAATGTATAAAGTGTGCTATTTAATATGAATAATGTTTTACTTTGTACATGCCACAGCTCTGAGAAGGTATCTAATCAGGCAACATAAATCAAAATATCTTTAATGGTGGCATGTGTATTGGCTGTAATACTAGACGAGTGCATATCATCACAAAGTATGTCTTAATATAAGTTAGTTCATATTTCTTGAATGTGAAATGATTGACAGTATTTTTCCATAGAGCTTTCCATAGAGCTTTCCATAGAGCGCAGCAAAACAGTTTGTGTTTTTAGAAACACTAGCACCAGCTATTGCCGCCAGTGTGAGACAGAGGCTACTACCCTCATGATGGTGTGATTTGTTTATGGTAATAATACGTAGATATCAATTTAACAGGGGTCTTCTGACGCTACAAATGCTACCTCTAATTAAAGAAAGTGAGCTGATTAAAATACAACAGCCACTTCTCTTGTGTTTTCATGTTTTTAAACTAAGAAACTGATTCACAGCCTTTGGGTATTGAGCCAGGTTGAGGCAAACACGGAGTGAATAGTAAACCTCGGCTCCACATTACAATGAACACAAAGTGTCAGGTCTCTAAATGTTTGATCACCTCATTTTAATTCTCTCTGCATCTGGGGCAAAGGTTCCAATTCTCTCTGATATTCTGGCTTGGTGAGTGACAGCAGATGGGTATGTTACTGAGTTAATGAGTTAATGATTGAGAAAGGTCATTCTGCTGATCGACAATGAAACCATTGACATTTTTCTACATTTAGACCGGATCAATACATAGCAGCAACAGCAAGACACTGGCTCAACATTAGAACTACATAAGACAAACCTAACCAAGATTTCTTTACATCGGCTCTGTGACAGACCTAACCAAGATATCTTCACATCAGCTATGGTGTGTTGTTTTTCTTTCGGTGGTTTTAGTCATTAGGAAGCGGAAACAGGCTATAAATCAGTAAATTTCATGGAAGTGAATCACCTGTGTCCTAGAGTTTTTTTGGGAGTGTTTAAATTGAATGGAAACATAGCCCATGACAAATACAACACTGATATATTATCACCATATAAAATTAATATGGCAAATGTTGTTTTTCAGCCCACCTGATGAGTATAAGTTTAATATTCACCCTCCTTTTAGCTTTGCTTTGGTCTACAGAAGCTCCTGGGGAAAATATCTGGCTCTTTATCTGCTAAATGCTCCACCTTGTTCAGCAGCTTCTCTAATATTCCCAACAATCCTTTAGTATAGATTTTCTTGAGTCAAGGGCAACTTTAGGAAAAAAAGGATGAGAGCTTGTTAATAAAAAAAGAGCCTCTAGGGATAAACCAAGGACAACAAGAGAAAGCTGTAATTTCCAAAGTGGGAGTGCTCTCTATCAGAGTGGCTTCTTAACCACAAATCATCTGTTACCCAGTTACAGGTAGTTTAGGGTAAATACTGTATAAACTGGCTGTCATCTGTAAAACTGCATATTTAACTTTAATTCTGAAATTGAAAATGATGCTATCAGCATAAATTAAAATGGTTTGTATGTTTCTAGAAGTTAGGGTAAGGTTGAGTTAGGTATGTTTAACCCTGAATGAAACTAGATCAGTGAAATTAAATTTCATATATTTCCATTATACACTTATTATACACAATTTTAGTTGCTGTTTGCTTCTGATACACCTTTAGTCCTCTTAGGAGGACTCACCCAGATGGCTTCAGTTGATTGATGTAACTGTAATGTGCCTAACCTGCATCTTAGCTATAAAATAATTTAAATGTTCTGAGTTTTTGAAATAAATAAATAAATAAAAGACTGGCGACCTGTCGAGGGTGTACCTCGCCTTTCGCCCAATGTCAGCTGGGATAGGCTCCAGCCCCCCCGCGACCCTGTACGCAGGATAAACGGTTGACGACGGATAGATGGATGGTCCATACACCTGTTTATCACATGTTTAATCCTCATGACTACAAATCATGTATACTTACCATCATGACTAATAATGTAATTTACTTTCAGGAGGCCAGTGATTTTGATTCACCCTCAGATGGTTTGTAATGTTACCTGCAGACACTTGAAATTGGTAATCCATCACAGAGAAAATCATATCTGCATTTTTTTTTCAAAGTCATCACTGTCAAATCAATTTGCCTCACAAATTATATGTGCTTTGAGGAAATTAATGTATGAATGAAATAGGCAATTTGGAGCCGATGTTGCCTGAACATACATCATGGACTCCTTCAACACGGCCTCTAAATTAAATTACAAAATTTATTGTTTTGCACTCTAGAATGAAACTGACCTGACCCCACTATTAGCAGTTACAAATCAGCCTTACCACAAAAAAAAACTGTTGTCAAGGTTTCAGGCTCAACTTCTCCTTTATGATGGGATTCAAACCATTTAATGACAATAAAGAGTAATTCGATGCCATCACATTGATTTTCCAAAGAGATGTGTTGCGCTGAAATATCAAAGGTAAGTTTTAGCTTGAGGAGTAATGCAGCGGAGACTTTGTCTAATTGAGGCTAATATGTCTTCAGTTACTTAAAATAGGGTGGTTTTGGGTCAGTGTGTTACTCAGAGACACACAGATGTTGATGGACATGCAATCTATGGGTCAAATCAGTGATGAGACAGTCTCTCTAATGAACAGGCCACTCTGCCATCCATACTGTCTGCCCTCTAGTCTGACTAAATCAGCTGTATCATCATTTTGTCAGCTCATTGTTCATACGATCCTTTTTTAATACTGCATACGTTAAATGCAGGATTTAAAGACGAAAATCCTCTGCACTGAATAGTTTCCTCTCAGTTTGATCAGGCTTAGTGCAAAGGACTTATGACTTTGTGACTTGCTGTCAGAACAATGAATTTATAATTACTTTAAAAGTGGTCTGAAATGTTGTCAGTGACCCGAAACTCAGACCATTTCTGGAGAAACTGAACAAAACTGAAGGAGAGTTGAGTGGATTTAAGGTGGTGCTTATACCAAGCAATAAATAACGGCCCATTAAACAAGTCATTTGTGGGAACTGATAGCCGCTAATGAAGCCTTTGTGTTCCAAATTGGCTAAACAGTATACAGCATGTGTAGCCTTTCACAAAAGACAAACAGAACATCGTACAGCAGTGGATGTCCACATCTCCGGGGAGTCTTAATCTGCTGTTGTTGAATGTTGCCTAAAAAATGTGAGTCTTAGGAATCAAAGTCCCCAGATTCACCAGCACATTGTTCCAGAGTTTGACAGCAACAAACAAACCCAAGGTCAGTCAATCACAACAACACACAAGAGGGGTTTTGTACAGTTTTTTGTCATCAGGAGAGCCGACTGCAGACAAGAGAAATGTCAGAGCAGGTAGATGTCCTTGACTAAACTCCATGTGAACTGTCAGTTTGGACAAGATGACCAGCTGGCACTAAAAGAAGAGCAAAAAGCAACAACAAGCTTTGAAATTTAAGTTGGACATTTAATTCCCAAGACAGTCACTTTGACTTTTTTTGGTTTTGTTCTGTGTAACTATAACTCTGAATAATAAGAATTAAATCCAGAAAGGCCACTTTAATCAATATTTGGGCACTTTTAAGTTATAGTCTCATAGTAATCATCTGGCACCAAGTACAGTAAAACTACTCTCCACTGTACGTGTAAATGTTTATTGCTAGAGGTACCGCTCTTCTCTTTATCTAAAATTAAATCTTTTAATTACACTGGTTTGAGTGTGTCTGCACCAATCTGCATAACAGCTACAGTGTCTGGCTCATATTCAGAGGGAGAAATTAGGAAATTAACATTCTACTCTCATGTAATCTGTAATCATCTTCCAATTATCAGCGCACTCCATGTGAACAAGGTGAAACACCACAGGCATCACACACTAATAGTGTACCTAGTCTTAATATATGGCCAAAAGTATGTGGACGTTTAAACAAAGTATGTGGATCCAAACATTACACCAACAAGTAAATGCAATACTGCTATATGGGGATCCCCAGTGCGTTACAAACTTTTGCCAACGGCGAGTGAGAACGGAGTGATCCCTGTGATATCCAAGGAGCGTTAAATGGTAGGCAGCTTGATTTGAATGAGAATGCTGGAAGATCTTTTGCCTCTCATCTAGGAGGTTTCTTTAGTTCTAACTGACTGTCAGGAAGTCCCAAATTTTTAACCTCTGTGGGGTCGTTAGCAAGGTGATATATACTACTTGGTTCATTAGAAAGGTGACTGATATTTTTTCCATTAGTGCCCCTGGCTGTTTAACAATTGTCATTATGGTCGAGAATCACCTGAGGCCATGTCCAAACCATGTTGGCATTGTCACATAAAGGTCAAGTGTGAGTGTTTGTTCAATCTCCTGGGAAGGAATGAAAGGACAGCACTGTAGGTGGGGGATAAGTGGTGTCACAGACCTCTTCCAACTATTGAGAAATGGTTTCTCTACTCTGTAGCAAATTGCTTCTTTTACTCCTCTTTCA
The DNA here is from genome assembly GCA_029875015.1 of Lepomis gibbosus. NCBI lineage: Eukaryota > Metazoa > Chordata > Actinopteri > Centrarchiformes > Centrarchidae > Lepomis > Lepomis gibbosus. The sequence continues at coordinate 1,092 of JAPMOB010242852.1, read as the reverse complement.
AATAATCTGTCCTCCCTTTCCAGAATATTGAACATCGCTTTCTCTCGAGTGTCCCTTATCCTTCAAATGTAAGTAAATTGCTGAGTCAGTTACAATTTTAAGTACAGTTCTTGTGTAAATGTACTTTGTTACTTTCCATCACTGCAAAATGTGTCCACATGATTTTGGCCAAAGAATGTAACAGTGCTTTAAGAAAAAAAAAACTGCTGAATATGTTAATGTATTTGTTTTTACACCTATTTCAAGGACGAGCCTTCTGTCAAAGTAAGAGGAGTATGTTGAACTGAGATGAAGGTAGTGCGTAATGTCTGGCAACAGATGTCTCTCACACAAACTGCAGCCAGACAAGCACAGAGGCGGAGGAATGGCAACGTGGCAGAACCGAATCAGGCCTTTCAGACAGATACTTGTGGGACTACGATGATTATGCTTTTCAATGGTGGATGGATTTTATTTGTAACTGTTGGTGCGTGGTTATACTCATGGACTAGCTGCCCTGAGGGGATTTTTAACTTTTGCTGACAGGTGGCTGATGTTTTTCTTCTCATGGGGGAAGCAAGAGAGCCACAGAGATCACACATGCTGTCTCCTGACATCGGACCTGCTCTGTTTCCATAGAAACAACACAAGTGCACAAGTATGTTCCCTTCCAGCCTGGCCAGGGGAAACAGGACCTTTCTTCTTCTGTGATACGAAAAGGCAAGAAGGTTTTTCTTTTCTTTTTTTTAGCAGGAAGGCTGTTCGTGGTGAATCTCCAATATATTATGTATACAGTTGGTGTATTACTACAATACAGCACAAAACACATTCAGAATAAAAGTTTTAAGAGATGTATTTTTGACTTTAAAGTTTAAGTCTCTCCATAACAACAAATATCAATGACTAATTAACAGTGGCGCCTCCAGAAATTTTTAATAGGGGTGGCCAGATGGGGCCACTTAAAATCTTGGGGTGGCACACCAAAACTATAAACCATAATTTCAGAATTTGATTCTACTGTTGTAGTATATCGGACTTAAGGAAAACCCTTACTAATATACTTTGGTTTATTGTGTTATATTTAATGTTACTAATGATATAATGTGCATAGAC